>OZ002740.1:226306121-226326121 GCA_963924295.1 Dioctria rufipes
AAGGGCAAATCAACTAATTTCAATTGGAAATTGCAATTAATTAGCACTTATAATTTTATTAATCATTTAATTGTTTTTCCAAATCAATTTAATGGAGTTACTAATGTGATTTGTCGTATTAACTAATAATATTTTTTCAGTGTAAGGCATCCGAAATTTAAAAGGTTATGTTTGAAAACACGTTATTTAACCCTATTTTTATTACAGATATTTAAGTAAATTCCAAGAAAAAAAATATAAAGGTCCACTTCGTATAAAAAAAAAGAAAAAGAAAATAGAGAATTAAATTTAGTTTTTCTTTCTTGCTGTGAAGTGGGAAAGTACGTCATTCATTTCAATTTTAACATTTCGATGAACGGTAGAGGGAACATTTTTTAAAAATTTTAAAAATTTTTATTGTCAGGGCCAAAAAATCAATTTAAAAAAATTCATAAAAAAAACATATTATTTCTTACGGAATTTTGGATATAACTATGTAATTATCCAAAATGCCCTAAAAGTAAACAAATAATTTTTTAAATAAAACCATTGGGCGCTCACGGAAAATATTAGTTTCCATATTATAATTAGTTCAACAAAAGTTGTTGTTTTAACGACGAAAAACAAATTAGGCTTAGATTTAATATTCTCTAAAAATTTAAACAACATTATATATACCCCTGCGATTAAGTTGACTGATGCATATCCATACATACTGGACTGTTTATTTGCATTCTCTATTTTGCACACATTTTTCCTAAGCTGATTTACCTGAAAGGGCCATGGAAGATAGTTATAAAATGACAACACTAGTTATTGTGAGCCGCTACATATAAAGAATTGTGGGGGGGGGGGGGGGTGTGGATTAAGCCTCTCAAACCTACCCAATACCCCAATACTCGATTTTAATTTTGAATTTCGTACACAGCAAGCAAATGGGAATAAAGGAATAAATAAAATTAATAATAATCTAATCGAATATTCAACACCAATTCATTAACAGAATCTCACTAGAAGTACATGAAAGCATTTAACTAACTAAGTATAAAAGAAAACCCAACAAACAACTTAGCAACCAGCGAGCATGTACTAAAGAGAAATGTTTTGAACAGCTCCGATAGAAAGAGGTTACCCATCTTTTCATTTATTTAATTTTTTCAAATGAGAGTAGGCGTCAGGCAATAGAAATACACGCTCTGTGAAAATTTCAACTGTCTACCTATTATGGTTTATGAGATACAGCCCAGTGACAGACAGAAGGACGGACGGACGGACGGACGGACATTGAAGGCTTAGTAATAGGGCTCCCGTTTTTACCCTTTCGGTAAGGAACCCTAAAAATGAATTGAAATTTTGAAAGAAAGAATTGCATTTAGCTTTATAGTCCAGAAACGTGAGGCAAAAAATGGGCTCATCTTCGGAAAAAGTCCAACCAAGCTGCAAATTGGTATATACTTACCTTTCAGCTCCCCAAATTAGGTGTGAAAAGTCTCCGGAATTCGGTTGTCCACTTAACTTGTGACAGCCCTAAAACGGGGGATAATATTAAATTTTTTAGAGTTTTTGTGAATATCTTCGTTTCTGTCGAGCTTGCGGTTATAAGGTATACTTATAAAAAAGAAAGAGCGGGAACTCTCTACAAAAAAGATAGAATAAAGTTTATAGATAACACTAATAGTTTTCCTGTAATCTGGCATTGAAACTCCAATTGATATTTTGTATGACATTTAATTGTTTCGTATTTGTATTGAGTTGGCATATTTGAGTCTCTTTCTGATGCTACAACACTCAACAATTCAAAATATCTCCTTTCGTCTATACTTACATAATTGAACCAATCTTCTCGTTTAGTAGAATTTCATTTAATAAGTTTATATGAGAATAAACTTTTCTTTTCATCAGCCAGCTGTCCTTACACCACTTGGTTGTTTTCGCTGATTTGAAAAGTTTTTCTGTTTTACAATGATAACCAGCGCTACTTAGAATAGTCCAGCTGGTCTATACTTATATCTGGAATTCCACATTACATAAACCTTTGTACTAAATAGAATTTTTTTATATATTATTTTGAAGTCCTCTTCCTCAGGTATCGACCTGGTAAAAATTTGGGATTCATTCGTAAAAAAATTCTAAGTACTTTCTAAGTACTTAAGTTTAAGAATTCATAACGGAAACGAACATATCTAACAAAGTACATACTGAGTAGTTATGATATATATTAAATTGTGAAAAGAATTCTGCAGTGCCTATAAGTTTCAAAAAAAGTTAGTGTTAAATAACATGCTGAAAACATCCGCACTATATTGTTGGCTGAGCTGCTAGACTTAAAACTCAAACAACCTATAAAAAAAAATCTGCTAGATGTCTACAGTGGGTTTTTGTAAATGCTTAAATTGTTAGCATCATTTGAAAAGCATTAATGGTGATAAGTACTTATAGTATATGCGCTGATGGTTGTAATTTTCAACTTATAATTTCAATTTGACTATTGACCTCTTATAAACAGACTAGTTATCCGAACTATATTTAATATGTATGGCTCAAAAAAAAAAAAAATTATAATTGCATATATTTACCACGCTTTGTTAATCAAGCGGATATCCCAAAATATGTGCACAAGGCTCAAAGGTGATTTCATACTTTTTCTACTGTTTTTTCAATGATACTCATAACACTTAGGCCTTAGCCCTTGTCTAATTACTTTTGATGTGACGAAATTTCTGTTGGATTTAATTAAATTACAATGGGTGACTGATTTTACTCATTACATTTTAGAGTTTCTATCAGCAATATGGTATTCGTGTGTCTGATGGATTATTTTAATTGTGCAAAAACTAGTTTTATCCATTCGACTGTGCTTTTATCGATCTCTGACAAATGATAGTTCTCAATAAATAATCAGTCTTTTCCAGGAGGCTTCCATCAATTAATTCACCGCTAGTGCTGTGTTACACTTACAACCGAAATAATTCTGGAGCTTTAAATGCGTACTGATAGCGGATATCCTATGATGACTTAATTACCAACCAGTATCCGACTCAAGGACTTATAGCTGGTATAACCACACAGAAAATTACCATCGATCTTTCCATATATCATTAATTCCCCCACATAAAATATTTTTCGAAATTACTGAAGCAGGTTTTATTCGATTTAATCAATTTCATGCTAGCTCAGGAAGAATTCAGTTTGGTGGTATTTGGGAGCTAGGTGCTAGTCATCTAATTAAACTGGCGCCATGTTTCTGATCAGTAATTATTAGTGCTTTAAATAAAAAAGTTTTCAACGAATAATTGCAATATAAAGAAAATTAATTTTATGTGAGTTGTAATACATAATTATATGCTTATGGTGTTTTCTACACACTACAGAGGCTGAGAGCAGAAGGTGATGCTAGTCACCTAGTCAAACAAAAACTTGTATAGATTTGTAGGCGCGGGGGGGTGTGGTCGATATCAACCGTTTTAAAGTTATAGGGTGATTAAGTAAAACCTATTTTTTCACAAAACACGCTGTATCTTAAAAAGTATATGGTGTACGGCCACTGTCTTAAGCTGATTGTATGCAGAACTCATGGCCTTTCCAACGACTGCTCAACCAGTCTCGCATTCTCTCCTCTTATGAGTTATTATGGTCTAAACTTAAAATTTCGGATTTTTGTTTTACTTTGACTTCTACTTGTTTTTTGCAAAAAGGTTATACATAATATTGTAATATATAATATATATATATAGGGTGTTCCGAAATGTCTTTAATCCTTTAAGGGAATGAAAGTAGAGGTAATTTGGGTCAAAAAGGTCTAGATACTTTTATATCGAACTCCACTTGGTTGTCGAGTAAATCGATAATATCGATTTTCGAGATTTTTCATACCTTTTCAGAGTAATTTCGTTATAAGTTCTATTGTAATTTATGGATTGTGGCGTTCAAGCCTTTATTTAAAAGACACATATTGGCCTTTCTAAGAATGTATAATAAGTTATGATTGTGCCTTCAATTATTTAAAAAAAAAAAACAGTTTTCTCTAGAATTTTTTATTTCACCAAAATTTTTGTCGCGCTTCAGTGTACATTTATTCGAAATATCACCAATGCACGAACTTGGCAAAACTATGAAAAGATTTGCGCATTATGTCCCCTTTCCAAAATGACCTCCCTAAGTGCTATCAACAATAACAATCAAAAGTTATAAGCAAACATTTGGAAGATGTGCCCATCGAGGTAATCTTCAGTTTTTCGTAGGATTCTATCTCCTCCTACAGTTTTTAACCTACGACAACCAGTTATATGTCATTGTACGGGAATCTTAATTGGCTATTAGATATGGTACGTTTCGGTTTCGAATTTCGAAAATGGAGGGGGTAATTTCGAAAAAACAATTTTTTACCAAACTTGCAATTTCATTTTTGTGGGAGGGGCAAGCTCGGGGAGGGGCGGGGGCTCAAAGTTTTAACTTTAAGCGGCTATATTTGAATAAAAACCACCAAAAATGTCTTTTCTATTTATGAATTTAGGACTTACTTGCTAGAACAATGCTTGGTTGAGAAAATATAGCCGTTTAAAGTTGAAACTTTGAACTCCCGCCCTTTCCAGAGTTTGCCCCTCCCGAAAAAATGAAAATTCGGAATAACGAAATCTACGTAAATATCAAGTTTGGTAAAAAATTGTTTTTTCGAAATTACCCCCTCAATTTTGGAAATTCAAAATCGAAACGTACCCTATCTAATAGCCAGTTAAGATTCCCGTACAATGACATATAAATGGTTGTCGTAGGTTAAAAACTGTAGGAGGAGATAGAATCCTACGAAAAAACTGAAGATTACCTCAATGGGCACATCTTCCAAATGTTTGCTTATAACTTTTGATTGTTATTGTTAATAGCACTTAGGGAGGTCGTTTTGGAAAGGGGACATAATGCGCAAATCTTTTCATAGTTTTGCCAAGTTCGTGCAATGGTGATATGTCGAATAAATGTACACTAAAGTGCGACAAAAATTATGGTGAAATAAAAAATCTACTTAATCCTTAAAGAGTTTTCCCAAGACTTTTCAAGATATATAGCTAAATCGCATTCTCGTACAAGAAAAGAGTAGACTAGTCCCATGTCAGCAAACTGCATATGCGCATTTTCAAAATCAAATTTACAAGTTTCCAAGAATTGCGGCAAGTCTCGCTATCGATCTTAGCCATTTTTTAAGATGATATTTGAGTGGGCAATACCTATTAAGTCTTATTCCTTCCTGCTGAACATGAGGGATATCTTTATCCTCTGTTGCGAAAACGTAATGAAATTCTTCGCTTGTTTTAGCCCCGGCGTCTGTATTCACAGTATGCCGAAAAGAATGGGGCCTCTGTAGATCACCACAGAAAAATTGCACTAGATTTTCTACATTCCTCCAAACAAAATGATTCACATAAAGCTAGTGGTTAATTTCAAAATGCGTTAAACTTAACACTATTCCAGATTTACTGGAGATTTCGCAATCACTAATATAACTTAAGATAATTACAATTTCAACTATGTCACTTAATAAATAAATAAAATTTCACGTTTGTGTCAATTTAACTACAAACAAGTTATGCTAATTTCAGTTAATATTTTTAAGAGTTCATTTTTTAAGAAGGGCACCAATATATATATATACATATGTGTACAAATATAATTAATATATGTGATATATGTATTCTAGTCCAGACCCGGAATAAATATCTTTATCTCAGTCGTTATCCAAGATAAATTAAATTAGATAGTAAGATTTAGTCCTGTCGAGACTTGGAATAAATACCTCTATCTCAGTCGTTACGCAAGATAGAGTAAATTGGTTAGTAAGATTTATTCCAGTCAAGACCCGGAATAAATATCTTTATCTCATTTGTTACCCAAGATAATCGTTACTCCGAATAAAGTAAATATGTTTATAATTTTAAGTTACTACCACTAGCTAAGTCGATTCGGATGTATGTATCACTAAGTGCTGGTTGCAAAATGAGAAAGAGTCAAGTTAGCCTGCGACTTATATTGTCTCTGAATTCCGCACGGCATCAACAAATTACTCTGCACTGTGCATAGCAACAATAGTGCATTGATCTTAGCCACTATGCGTATGACACCATCTAACAATTCTTACCTACGCATAACAACAATAGTGCATTGACCTTAGCGGCTATGCGTAGCAACTGCAATTCTGAGTATGTGTGTTGCCTTTCTTGATTTTGTCGTCTAGGTAAAGTATACGATTGGATACCTATTGCAATAATACTTAATTTGCTACTTTATAAACGACACATTTAACTGAAAAGATGACTTAATCAAATTACAAAACAAGTACCGAGGTACTATCAGTGTTCCGGCCTTCTTCTGCCTTTCTTACATAATAATTATCTCTTTTTATAATTGGAATTTAATATGTAAATGTTAAATTATTTCTATTGCTGTATAATCATTTTTCTAAACTTGTTTAAATCTAAAAATATTTCGAATTTGTTAATCCGATGTAACAAGCACTCTGTGTTTAGTCTAGTCATTTGCTTCACAAAAAAATCTATTGTTAAATCATTGCTTTAAATCTATCTATACGTAGAAAAACGAATTGTAATCGTGATGTGTTGAACTCAGCACAGTCAAGAACGTGCGCTTGGATTTTTAAGAACCGAAGTTGAAAAAATTCAGTAAAATCATTTAAATTAAGAAATTCTTTCAATAATTCTTTCAATTTCTAAGTACCTTTTACTTCCTATTGACATTATTAGAGAGTCAAATCAGTTTTTGTGTGCTACTAAATTCAATTAGTGAATATCACGAGCGGATATCATCAGAAATCAGACACAGCAGTAGACAATAGCGGTTTGTCAATATACATACATACAGTCAGTTTGTGGCCTAATGCCGAAGACCAAAAATTCCATAATGAAAGTTTTGGGAGCATAGGTACTGTGTGTAAAGTGTTTCGATCAGCAGTGATAGGGCGATCGCATCAGGACAGCAATGAACCCTGAAACTGCCTGCTGTCTACACTACAGTGGACTCAGAATCCAATTAGTTGCTGGTGGGTATATATGGACTTATTTTAAAATCTATATATGCAACTTATTGGCATCTGAGTTCACTGTAGTGTAGACAGCAGGCAGTTTCAGGGTTCATTGCTGTCCTGTTGAGATCGCCCTATCACTGCTGATCGAAACACTTTACACAAAGTACATTTACTCCCAAAAATTTTTTTATAGACTTTTTGGTCTTCGGCTTTTAGGCCAGAAACTGATAGTACCTCGGTCCTTTTTTTTTAATTTTCTCTACACATATGCAGTATGTTGAGAATTGCCTGTAGACGCGTATTTTGTACGGGTTTCGAAAACGTGAAAGCTTCATTACCACTTTCCACTTATTATTTTAATTACATTTGATTTGCGTAAAGTACATGGATGACAAGTTAATTTCCTCTAATTGGATTGTGTCCCGGCTTTTGTTTATGTAGCCATAATGTGTCGATTGTTGTCTTCACTAAAAATTACTTTATCGGCGTGCTTGTAGGTAGGTGTGCATTGTTTTGTTCCCAACCAAGTTTCGATAAATAGAAATACTTGGAATTAGAAACTTTTGAACGATTTTACTTTCAGGCGGCCTTTTAATGTTGGTTTCAATAATATTTGTGAGCGCTTTAAACTTCAATTAGGTAAGTTTTAAGTCATGCTTCAACATATAGAGAAAAAATTAAGCCCTCATACCTGTAAGATCCGTATATTTACGCGGCTTCTCGAAGGGTATTTGAAGCAGAATAGAGCATATGCTGGTAAAGCCGATGGAAGATTTGTTTGAAAACAATTGCCAAAGGTCTTTGAGGAGTCTTTGACGTAAAGCGGCTTGTTAGAATGTCGTAGGCGGGGAAAAAGCAAAAATTCGGAGACAGTTGTCATATAAAGACATTCGTAATTGTCTAAACAAACTCTCAGCCGTTCATAAAGCGCGCTATTTTTTCAAACTACGCATTATTAAATTTCCTGCTTTTACTCACTAAAATGGATGATTTAGAAGTATTTTGCTTATTTTTATACTTTAACCGCTTACAAACCAAAACAAAAAAAAAATAACTTAGTAACTTAGCCCCTGTATAGAGGTTCCTGTTGAAGTTTCATTATACATTTTAAATCAGCTTGTTAATGGCGTGTACTGTCGAGTTTTTATGTTGATGCTCTGGGATTATATTATCTTTTTCGCAAAAGTTTGTCAGATTAGAATTGATGATGACTTCAAATACTTTGCTTATACTATATTCGGCAAGAGGCGGGATTACTACGACCTTTCCTTTTTTTTTTTTTTGGTATAGGATAGGTAAGTGCTGTTTTCTATTGTTTTGAGAAATAAGTGTTGTTCAAAGCATTGATAAATATCGTACAGTACTGTCTTATCATAATGCCAGGAATGCTTTTAGTACTATAGTCGGTAGTTCGCAGATGATTTCTTGTTCTTTAGTTCACTGAAAATATAACACAATTACTCGCATTCTATAAAGTAATCATTTGTTTGTTCTGTTGTCAATTCATCGGATTTTTTACTGTCATCAAACACTCTCATGGTTGCATTTCGGTCTCGGCCCTCTTCAGATTCTATTTTGAATTCAATTACCTGGTATATTACCTCATGTTTCAGGTGGAGGTTTCGATTGTTTGTATTATTTATATTGTATACTGATTCGAAAAATGCACCTATCACATTCAGTTTCTGTTCATCATCAATTCTATATGTATTATCACAATACTTCTGTAGTATTGCTAATTCTATTTCTGCTTTCTGGATTAGATTTATCATGCTATCCGGTATTCCTAATGTCTCAATACTACTTTTATTCTTGTTTCTAAAGATCTTGTTGATCATAGGAAACATATTTGGCTCATTAGTTCTAATATCCTTTATTTTATTTTTCCAATATTAATTGCAGTTTCGTAATTTATTAATTCATTAGGCTCATGTTCTTCAGCTGTGCTTAAAGTAGTTTCAGGTGAATGTTATTATAATCTTCAGGAGATATGAAGAAAATGAATATTTTTAATGCTTGTTAATAACTTACCTTTTGCTTTTTGGAGTTTAAGTATGATCGGGTTAAGGTAACATTCTGTAGAGTTTGTTGGGTTAATTTTTATCACTAATTCGTCAATTGCTTTTAAAATTACTTCATTTAGATAATTCAGATATGTGTCAACCTCACCGTAATTCAAGTTTCTAGTAATAGGTATACTATATTTTCTATATTTCTCTGTTTGTTTGGGTCTCTATTTCTAAATTTATCGCACTTTGGTTTTCTGTAATTTAGCTTTGGGATTTGTATTTTGGCTAGCAGATGGAATGGAGTGTCGCATGCTAAACTAATATAATATTTCTGTGTTAGTTATTTGCAGCGATATTATGGAGCTTTCAAGACACTTGAAGCCATCCACCTCTCTACTATTAACCACTTAATACTTAATGGATTTTGTTATCAGAACAGCCATCCTTCGCCCTTGCGTAGCATTGGGTCTGTCCCTTCCATGTATTTCATAATCGTTAAACTTCACTACGTGATTTTTGCCTACCTTGATTTCCCCCACTAATACTATATTTGGTCCTTGTGCCTGTTGGTAGGGTTAATATATGTATGAGCTTATTTGCTTTAAACAAAATGTTTGTAAGAAAACTGAATACTCATATGATGTTAATTACCCCACTATGATGATTTTCCCAACATACCACTTTTCGTCAAGATACCTGTCTTTTGTAAGTTTTCGATCACAACAAATGCAAAAATTTTTCTTGTTCTGAAATATCCTTAATGATATACTCATATGTATGTAATTCAAAAATTTTTGATAATAATTTAAGACTAAAAAAGAAAAATATTATAAATATCAAAAATAACTTTTTTAAAAAAAGATATGCATCAAAATCTGCCCTAAAAAATAGAAAATAATTTCTCGCTTCATCTAGTGAGTACCTACACCACAATAATTCTCCAGGCTTTCCCTTCACTTGACATTTAATTATATATTGCAATTATATTACATTTGTATATAAAATTTAAAATTTTCAAGGTACACAAAGAAAGGAAAGGCAAAGCAAAGTAATTTAATTAAATAACCTCCACAATTTCCAAATAAATTGTTATGCACTGTAGTGTTAAAATTTTAACGTCCCAGACTTATTTTCTTTGTGCTCTTTGAAAATTGTAAAATTTGTACAAACGTAATTTATAATAATCTTAATACTAAATTAAATACTTTACTTTACACTTTAAATAGTATTTCAAAGTTATGACGTTTCGACATATCGTCTGAGATTGGGTGGGCCATCGGGTCCTCTAGGAGCATCTGGAGGACTTTCAGATGGTCAACCTGATTGCCTGTGCTCCAAGTAATTTACCATCTGCAGTCTTATTTTGCTGAGGATGGTCTCTTTCCTAACATTCAATACAAAGGAAGTAGGTACTCAGTATAGCATCCAAGGCTGTTGTTGGGCATGAACTCAAAATAAGTACCTAGATTCTTTTAATTTGTGAATAGCGAAAAGTAATTAAAATACAATATTAATTTTTTATCAATAGCTTAAACTTTTATTAAAGAAACACTAATAAAAAAAACCTTTTTATTACGAAATAACATTATGGTCTTGATAAGCTAAGTACTGACAACTCAACTAAAAATTTACTTCACCAGGTTTTGTGTTTCGTTTTTAGTGTTGCGTTATTTTAAGATATGTTTTGTCTGCCCGTAAAGTACATATGGAATTTTGTTAGTTTTCATAGAGCTTTATCTCTAAAAAATTAAATACAGACGGGTCCTTTATTTATTTAATTGTAAGTGAGACCAGTGTGCTCAAATCTGTTGGAAAATTATCATTTCCATGGGATAATGTAGGCAATTGTTTGGCCCTGACGTAAGACACATGGCACTAGTTACTCTTTGACATGTAAGCCGGGGGAGATTTTTATACCCTCCTAGATGAAGTCTATAGGTTATACTAAGTTTAGGTATAATTGGTTTGTAACCCATAGAATTAATGCTGATAGACCGAAAAGGATTGAAAACCTAAGCATAATATTGAGAGTTATTTTGATTTTTGCATGTCCGACTGTCCGTTTATCTGTGTGTCTGTCCGTCTGCCTGTCTGCACGATGACCTGAGAGTGCCTTTGCTTTGAGAGCTGAAATTTTGCCTACGGCCTTTTTAAAAAAAAAAGGAAATTTTGGTTCGAAAATAGGACGAATCTGGTAACTTTTATTTTTTACGATAGGTATATTTGGTCCCTGTCTGAGAACACCTCGTCGCTAAAATTTTGTACAAAGCGTTTCAATAAAAAAATTGTAAATACAAGTTCAAATATGAACTTAACCGGGCAACCTTTTCTTAGTGAATTCAAAAATTGAGGCTTCTTACGTATACTATGGAAACGATCAGTGTTAGACGTTCATATTGTAACAAAAAGTTATTCAGAACATAAAATGCTATGAAATTGGAATAATCATTTTTACTATCCAACGAACCGCTTTAGAAATATATGCGAAAAACCACTTTAAGAATCAAATTTGCATAGAGGGGTTACCATAAAAAATTACATACGAGCAGGCATTCATCTGGGATGTCATAAGTATTGGTCTTAGACCAATTCTAGCTTTTTTCCTTGTTTATCATTTGATTAAGTTTGTAGCCACCAGATTAGTGGAACGTATGTTACCATTGCTTCAATAATATATAAATAGGACCATAGGGATATTTTTGGATTTAAGACGCAGACTTCTGCCAAAGGCTGTGACAACTCCATCTTGTCGCTGTGGCCTTCTTCAGCACGGTTTCAGGTTATTCTGCTATCCAGGGTAAAGCCAGAAAGTTTCACCTCCTTTGAGAATTACACTACTGTTACCTCAAGAGATGGTGCTTTTAAATAAAGCTTAATTTTTCTTGTGAATGGAATGATTCCTGTTTTGCCAGAATTGGCATAAAATCCCAAATTCTGTCACCAAATGCGAACTATGTTTAGGGCATTCTGAATTAGATCAGAGATTATCCTATTTGACCCTGATTATTATCATAGGGTGGTCAGCTCTTGTAGGATATCAGTGACATTTGGATGCCATATTAGAGAAGATAGAGCCCTACCTTGGGGAAAAATCTCTGGCGGCCACTGCTGTAATCGAGTCTCCTCCAAAGTTATCTGTGACTCTCTAGCCTCCAAGCATTGCTTCTATGATTTTACCAATAAGGGTTCCATTCCTGTTTTGCTAGCTGGATTCAAAGATGGTAATTTCATATATTCCTTTTATATCCAAAAATGCACATAAAGCTATCTATTTTATCTCTTACGTCTTTTCAAGTCCTAATAAAATACTGTGTAGGCCGGTTAAAGTTTCAGTTTTTCGATTGGTAGCATTTTAATTGTACATTTTTTTCTATACAACAGTTGTCTTAATAAAAAATGTAATTTCAAGTCACAAAGAATATTTAAAAGTAAAATTTTTAATACAATTTTGAATATATTCGCTCGATAAAGAATAACTCTATGAACTCAATGAATTATTTCAACTGTAAATATATAATTGATTGAGTTTTTTGAGAGCACTTGGTGGAATTGCAGATAACATTTTTCTAAACACTTGTTTCTATTTCCACAAAATTTTTTTTATTATATTATTAGTTTGTTAAACGAACAAAACTGACGCGTTTCGCCTTCTTAGGGCATCCTCAGAGCTACTATCTAAACTGAGTCTATGTGCAAACTTCATAGGGAAATATCAGCTGTGTACTAAAAACTAGCGTAATGGAACGTAACAAAGTAAAAACGTGTATGTAAGTGACAAACTAACGGACTAACGTATACAATTAAATATGCAAATAAATACATAAATAGGTAAATGCCTAAATAAAGAACAAAAAACAAAAAACATGTATGTATGTAACAAGTAACAAATTACTGTACACTAACAAACAAATGAATAAATAAATAATAAATGAATAAATACATAGAAAAATACACAATTACGATTTCATTAGATCTGGTTCAAGTTAAGTACTTTTATTTGTAAAATCTATTTGATCGTTCAGCAAGATCCCGCAATTAAGTTTTGATTTTTTAATTTCATAAATTTCGTATTTATCTAGTACATGTCAGCCGCGCAATCTATGCAACAATTCCAATCTATCTACCTTGCACTTGTGTCCTGTGTCGATCAAGCGTTTTGCCAAAACAGATGTAGGTTTATTTAATATGGCAGAGCTGATATGCTCCCCAAAACGCTGTTTCAAACAACGCTTAGTCTTCCCTATATATGTATATACCCGGACAGTCCTCACAGCTTATCTTATAGACTCCACTTGATTTTAAAATATCTTTTTTATTCCCGATTTTATTATTAACCAATAAATTTTTTAAATTTCTGCCATTAAAAATGCTGGTTTGATACTTTCTTTCCTTAAAGGTAGTAATAAATTTGATGAGATATTTTGAATCTATGGAATTTTTCTCCACCCTTTCCCATCCATTTCCTCAAATATTGGAAACACCTCATTTAAAACCATCTGTCGTTGTTTTTTATTTAGCAATTTATAAATAATTTTAGTATCGTTCCCGTTATTTCTTGCAATAATTTTTATAAAATTTAATTCTTTCTTAAAGTTATGATTTTTTAAGTGTACATTTAATAGTCTATTTAATAAGGAATGAAAGGTTGCAATTTATGTATTCCATGGATTGCAAGAATGACTAGGAATAACCGCGTCAGAAAATGTATCTTTACTAAAGATATCGAAACTCAAGCTTTGGTCAGAAAATGTATCTTTACTAAACATATCGAAACTAAAGCTATAGTCATTTCCGATCTTAATAGACAGGTCAAGAAAATTTAAAATTTTATTGCCAACTTCCACAGTAAATTTAATATTCCTATCTATTTTGTTAGAAACGAATGTAAAAACAACGAAAGTTGTCTATCAGAACCAGTCCAGATGCAGAAATTATCGTCAACATAACGATACCATCTGAAAATTTGCTGCGTTTGCTGATTATTTGAGGAAAAAATTAGCTCCTCAAAATAATCCATGAAAAAATCTGCACAAAAGGGTGAGAATGCAGAGCCCATAGCTAGACCATCACTCTGTTTATAAAATTTATCATCAAATGAGAAATAATTTTGATTTATACATAAATTTATTAAATCGAATAGCTGTGAGGCACTAACCGGATTAGAAATTTCGATAAAGATTCTGTATTTTAAGATATTCATCAGTTTCTCAATTGGAATTGAAGGGAAAAGACTAAAAACGTCAAAAGAAACCAACTTAGCATTAGAATGTAACTTAAGGTCTTTAATTTTATTGATTAATTCAAGAGAGTTCTTAATTGAAAATTTTCCTTTCAAATTGATCATAACAGCCACAATTCTGCTTAACTTTTTACATAAGTATTGAGATGGAGCACTGCGTGCAGAGACAACGGGGCAGATCGGTATATTTTCCTTGAGCAACTTTGGTAAACCATATAAGGCTGGTACCGATGAATTACTATTTTTCAAAAAGAACTTTTCTCTGGCATCAAAAATTAGACCTGCGTTGTTTATTGCACTAATGACTCCTCGATTGAATCTTGCAGTTGGATCAGACTTTATCTCACTAACCTTCATCGTGTCAAGACACTGATAAACTTTTATCCAAATAATCCTCTTTACGTAAAATGGTAATAGCATTGCCCTTATCAGCCTTACTTAGAATTAAATCTTTATCTTTAAGTTTTTTCTTTATAGAACCTAGAGCTTTTCCTCAACTCTATCTAAATTCCCTTTTCCCCTATTGATTGCATTTGCACATTCAATCTTTGTGGCTACATCATCTCCATCTAGAGCGGCGTCCACGTGTGCAGCGAGATTTAAAATTTGTTTGTCTCCTATCTTGATAGAAGGGCATGATTTAATCCACATTCCAGTAGATTGCACTCGTCAGCAGAAAAAGTAACTTCAGTGAGGTTCACTAACCTCGGATAAAATCTGAAGGAATTACTCTGATGCGCATGATTACCATATTTAATAGGTCGGTCCAGCAATACTTCTAGTTTTTTTTATTTGCGATTGTACTGTGCAAATGCCAACATTCTTGCTTTCTCATGGCAGGTTTCCATGACCACGTTCAGTTCCAAAGAATGCAAACACATTGAGAGCTGGGAGAATAGCACTTTCATGTGTGCACTGAAATTGTCACGAGTCTTGTAATGTGATTTAATTACATTATTCAGCCATATGATTTGATTGTCTTGTGTATTAAGTGTTTTGGAAGATTGCAATTTTTACACTTATAATTTATAAAATTAGGAAAAACTTTTTATCGTTTGCACATAGCGGTGAACCAAATATGATTAGATGTACCTTTCATTTTTATCAATAGTCTCTGATATGACACTACATATACTATATATTACAATTTTCAGCTTCCGGTCCTTCAAAATTGTATACCTACTAGAACATATGTAGAATATATGTAAAAGAATAGCTTAGCTTGTTTTTCCTAGAATCGTGAAGTTTTTTACTCTTTTAATTTTCTTTTTGATGAGCGATGTCCACGGAAACAAAACTGTAAATATGACTGAAAACAACATAATGATCCATCAGATGATAATAATTCTCGAAACTCTGATCAAATGATAATAAAATACAATTCCACTGTAAAAATAAATAAAGGACCGGATCTGCGGTTCTTACCGGCAGAGATCTAATTCCAATTAAAAGCTTTCATCTAATACAAAATATGATTAATTAGTAGAATGATGGAAAAGTAGTTGACGTTTCATAAGCACCACCGCTACAGAATTAGTATGGAAAAATAAAAGTTTTATTATAGCGCGAAAGAGAGAGGACTCGATACAATAGTGAGTGTTGGATAAAGCCTAGTTAAAAAATTTCAAGCTCTCGGAACTATTTTGGTATATATTGGTTAACAGATTCGGAAATACATCTTTACTAAGAAAACTTGGGATAAATAAGATACCAGAGTCGCAGCCTTAAAGTGTTGCCGATAGAATTCGCAGTTAGTTAGTTTAAGAATAATTTAGAAATATGTAAGGTGTGGCGTCTATGTCGAACCTGATATGTCTACGATCAGATATGAAAATCTCTTTCGATACGTGCCACCAGCTTATTTTTGTGCTTATTAACATGCTGTCAAGTTTTAGCTTTTGGATCTCTCGTCTCAAAACGTTCATGAAGGTTGGCTTATTACCTTGATTTAGTATTCTATTATACATATGTTATTATATACATTCATTTATATTATATTATTAGATAATATAAAATCATAAAAGTACTCACCCTGACGTTGATATCCATACTGGCCCATAGCATGTGATGTGCATTGTCGTTGCATCCAACGATAAATTGACTTCGCCTTCGTTTGCAGTAGGTGATGAGCCGTTTCAGCTCTGGGGAAAGTAGTATGTCCTTTTCTCCAGGAAAGTAAGCTGAGATAACAAATATCTTGAGGCTATCTCCTGAAGTTGGTACCTCAACAGCTGCTACAGCTACGTCTCTCGATAAGAACTGTGAAAGAGGAATACAGTTTAGATATTTATGACCGTTGTCTACCTTGGGGGTGGATTTTTTTGCACCCTTACTCTTGCCCGGCTTGACACGGACAACAGGGAGCTTCTCCTTGGTTCCTGTAGACTTTTTTTCCGGAAGCACCCGGCTTTTGAATTCTCGAATGCCTTTATAGGGTCCGCCGTTACCTTGGCTAAAAGTTTAGGCCTGTTGACTCCCGACGTCGACGGCTGAAGACCATCAGTTACAGTATTAGTCTACTTTCGGCTTATCCAGTTTTCGACACAGGCTTTACTGTTTCACCCTTTGGTCTTAAGTGGACCTAGCTGAGCTTGTACCCAATAGTGAACTGAGCCTTCTTTATCTCCTGCATGAACGCATTGTTCACGGGGAATTCCGATACCCACAACAAAAATTTTTATTCAGTAGATAGGAAAAATGAAGATTTTGTTAGTAATATTTTTATTTCAGTCAATACCCAAACAAGAATTCTTATTTCTGTTGATACCCTAAATAAAATGACTTTTTTTGTAATATTCTTTTGGCAGTCGATATCCAAAATAAAAATCTTTATTTCAGTCGTTAACCAAAATAAAGTGCAATTTGTTAATATGAAATATATTACTAAGTAATATGACTAACCAAGTTGATCTTTGTGCCGGCAAACTGGAAACGAGCTCGCAAGTTTTGGTGTATATAGCCGATGATTTGCGGACGGCACCAAAGAACGGTTTAAAGAGCACATTTCAGCAATAAGTTGGCATAGCAACTGCACTTCTTTATTTGTTGTTTGAAGTGTTAGCGCGTCATGTAAAATTATTTTTACATAATTACAAATTTCTTGCTTACGTACTTTAATCTTAAATTTATAATAAATGATAAATTTTAAATATTTTAAGCTCGTTAATTATTTTTCAGATTAAAAGTAATTATTATGTGCGAATATTGTGTACTGCCCGTGTGCAGATGTTGGTGACTGACTCGTTTCACTACGGCGTTGTTACAATTTAAGCCTCTGGTTGGTACATTTTTTCTTTCGGTCGGTACATACATGTGTTCAAATGCAAGTTGTTGGTAGTTTTGCTAAGAGAATGAATCTTGTAAACTGATTTTGAAGAAAATAATTATGTAATTCATCCTTTACTTTAAGAAAGATTTTCTCTCGAAAATCAAGAAATCTGAGTTTTTTAGAATGTTACGGATCTAATGTGCCGAAAACTCTTCTACGCACCATAAACAACTTATCCCAAGCTGGCATTCCCGAAACGAGAGCAAGGAGAAAGATGATGATCGAACAAGGCGGTATCGCTATTCCGCTTGTCACAGGATATGCTGAACATCTTTACGTACAATCTTTTCCCTTAACACTACACATAAAAATGAGAAAATGCGTTGAATTCTGTTGCATTCATACCACATATCACACTGGAAAGCAATCAGAGCTTCGTGCTTGCCTATTGAGATATATATATAAAAAAAAAATAAGTCTTTCAATGTTTAGCACACAGTAACTTCTTAAGTATAATAAAGACAAAAAGACAATGTTAACCATTTTTTTATATTATCCCGTAATGCTTCTATCAATTTAAAAATATTTCCCACATTCCATATCAAATAATTTAGTTTTTTCATTTCAAACATGACTCAAAGTATTTTTTAATCAATGAATCGGCCTCATATTTTCACAAGCTGCGCTTGCTCATTGCGCTGTGAATCGAACGGACGGCAACGGTTTTCTGTGTTTAACTCTTCATAACTTTTAAATTATAATTTAAAGGTAATTCAAATTTTAGCCTATTTTATAGGCAAATTTGTTGCCTTTATGGTAGTATAATTTATACTTTTGGTTTTTATACATTTTCAAAAGAAAATCAGTTTCAAACAAAAGTAGATCTGATTTAAGAGCTATTTGCTCCCACTTTGAAGTGAGCTTTCATTTCTCTGTGAGAAAACATAGAGAAATGCAAGCTGGTATGAAGGCAACAGAATTCAACGCATTTTCTCATTTTATGTGTAGTGTTATGTTTGAGTAATAAAATATAAACAATTTTCTTAAAGAAAGTACTTAGATTTTTATGCTGGTAAATGCACAAGGAATTAAGTAACAAAATTCCTGAATAAAACTTTTAGTACGGAGGCTTATTTAGATTGTGCAGATGGTTGAAGTTGAAAGTAATGCATTTTTCCATAAGAACAAATGCTAAGAGAAGTACGAAATCGTACCACTCTAATACTTTTGCAAGTAGGAAAATCGTTTTGTGTCACAGCTTGGAACATAAAGACGGCAATGTCTAAGATCAATTCTTATGATATCCTAGATGAATGCCCGTATAAAATCTCGTATGGTCACCGATCTATGCAATTTTGTTTTTTGAAGTGGTTTTTCGCATATATTTCTAGAACGGTTCGTCGGATAGAAAAAATTATTATAACAAATTTTATAGGATTTCGTATTCTGAAGAAGCTTTTAGTGCAATAAAAATGTCTAGGACCAAATTTTTATATGGTGACACCAAGAAAGGGTTGCCAGATTTAGTCCATTTTTGAAATTTTAGTTTTTCTATTGCTATAAAAACATCACGTATTCAGCTCTCTATATCGCCGCGTTCTCTGGCTCTTTATATCATATTTAATTTTTTATTGTGAATTTAATTGTAATTTCTATTGGTAATTTTCTTGAACCGGTAAAATATAACGGGAAACGTTGGCAAAAAGAAAAAAAATGGTTTTCTTATTATCCCATACCAGTTATAGAAAATATATAATTCTTAGGGATACTACAATTTCTTATATACAAATATTTAGTGGAAAAAGAAATTTTTGTATGGCAACCCTACGAAGGAGTTGCCCGATTTGTCTCATTTTCTAGCTTAATTTTATTTTTTTTTAAAGTTCGTGTACAAAATTTCAGCTTTCTACGTGAACGCGTTCTCGAGTTATCGTGCGTATAGACGGACAGACGGACGGACAGACAGACGGACACACGGACGGACATGCAAAAATCAAAATAACTTTTAATATTATACGTGGGCGTCCAATCCAGTTTGCTTACCATTATTATTTCGAGGTGTTACAAACGGAATGACGAACTCAGTATTCCCTATAGATTTCATCTAGGGTATAAAAATAAATCACTTTTATCCAAATAGAATAAAAAACAAATATATATAATGATTTTAAATGAAAAAAAAAAATGTATGGAAGAATGAAACTTTTTTTTTTATATATAGGGAAGTTTCAGTTATAGCTTACGTCGAATTCATCATCGCTTCTATTGGCGTCAAAAAAATAGTAATTCTTGATAGAACTGCTGGAACTCTTCTGAGATAAACATTTGCAATTCTTGGAGTTGGTCGTATTTCTTTTCCGGAAGAGGTATTTAGTTATAATAAAGTAGTTCTGGGCTGTCATTGGAATTCCAAATTGCATTTTTACTTATGATAACAAATTCAGTGAGTGCTGAATTGTATGCTGTCTCCCGAAT
>OZ002740.1:226331121-226361311 GCA_963924295.1 Dioctria rufipes
AACAAGAGAATGTGCCTTTATTTGGCGTATTTTTACTAAAGTGAAGGGTACCTAATGAAATTGTCCCTTGTATTTGTGGAAATTTTCCACTTGATGGAGGTATACCTACCTTCTGTACATTGAGTCATAGATGGCACAAGATTCCATCTATGATGGAATGTATATAAACCTGGAATGTACACATGCGGTATATATTATTCAATTCCGCTTACATAAATATGACCTATATGAAAGGAATTTTATACTGAAGGGCTGTTTCTACTCTAATATATGGATATAATGGAAGTATGTTATATCTATCGAATGTAAATAAGCCTAAAATGAGAAGTATCTCGTTTGTATGAAAGCTACAATTATACTCGTATATGTAGAAGACGTACTATTTTAATGCATTTATGGTAATGTTATTAGGAAGATTTTATTAAATAATAACTTTTGGTCGATACATATATGATAAAAATATATCCTGGAATGGACAGAATTGGAGTGGGGAGATGGATAATATGGGCATCGGTAAACCGAACATCATGTCTATTAGTTATATACATATAACATAAATATATATGTGCGTTATTTGCCTAAAAAACTATTTTTGTTTTTACATATCATTGCGGAATTGATATTATTTTCCCAAATTTCCCAAATGAGAGTATATTTCTATTCGATTTAGTTTTAAGATTTCATAACCTTTTGGTCTCAAAATAATAAATTGTATGGAAAACAATACAGCTTAGATAAAAGTGCATACCTTTCAACTCAAAAAAGCATCCTAAACACCGTTTAAAAAGAAATTTACCCAGAATATATTTTTTATGTACTATTTGATTAACCGAAAAGTATATTTTCAAGTTTTAAGGGAACACTAGACTTATTTTACGGAAATTCCTGCACTGAATATAGGGAACCGTACATTATTTTTTGCAGCGTACATCACATGTTTCTGATAATAATATGTTCCCTGACTGATGAAGACAAAAGACTTAAGTCGCTCTTCCATAAATCACAGATTGGTTATACTGCATTTACTTTCGCTTGCACCATTTTTTCAAGCATTTAGACTATCTCATCTAAAAGAACAATTTACAACGCATAAGATATCCCATGTGCCCTTCATATATATAATACACGAGTCCCGGATTTCTGTTCTTGATTTGATTGCAGATTTTTCTAATAGTCATACAAACATCGCTTTTACCAGAAACGCAAACATTCTCATAGGTATAAGTTTGCTAATCTTGTTGATCCACTTTGGGACGAATTGTGCTCAATGAACATTCATTAGATTTACCAATGTCCGCATTGTATACTCAAGGAAACTTTGTTTTCACAACTAATCTATATGAATCCATCATCAACTGAAAATACCCCGAACGTAGTTGCCGCAATAGACTTTTGCCGAACTCCATTGATAATTATATTCTACAATAATTATAGACAGTAAGTAATATTAATTTTGACTATCAATAAAATTTCTGTGAGTTATATTTGATCATAGCTATAAACATAAAAGTCCTTTAATAATAATGAATCTTATGTCGTTCTATTTTTACCACTTCTCGCCATATTGCTAAGCGCAGATTCTAAAATCCACCAGGAGTTACTAATTTGGTAATTAATTGAAACTTGAATGTTCCGTAACAGTTGCCTTAAAACCGCAGAAACATAGTTTAAGCCAGCAGGATAACTACACTCAACACTGTTGGGTCACATATGCAATGGCAGTCCCAGGAGATTTTTTCGTGCAGATATTCGTGGCTAACTGTACGGTGTAGTCATAAAAATTAATAATCCGTAGATTTTAAAAAGGGAAAAAAGCGTCAGGCACAACCGACCGAGGCCAGAATAAAGTTTCCATTAATCATGCCAATGGTCCAGAATTTATAGAGAGTGGATAACTCTGTGCGGTACATTCGTCGATGCATTCCCATCAGTTTCCTCGCAAAATTGAAGTTTTGACTGAGTACGTCCATAAATCCTCATTTAAATAGTTAAGTGTGCACAATCGCACTTTTTGCAGCTCGTTGCACGTAGCACCGAAACCATTCTGAAGCCAGAGCGTGAACTCCAATCTGCTATGTATGTGTAAATGAGATGAATATGTTTATAACTTGCCAATTTCGTGCGTGCTCCTGAACAGCGTTAATAATATCCTTTAAAATGACGTTGTCCCTTTTATCCATACTTACCCCTTATTTGTTTATTCACTGCCAAGGGAATTTGCACGGCTATCTGTCATTAAAATAAATTGGAAAAATTTTGATGTAGACGGGAATTTATGAGATATAGGAAGTTTCATGGATGCTTCGTCGCTTCTGCTTACAAAATTGTAAAATATTAATCAAGTGCACGTACCTATTCCATGAACGTTGTATATTTACAAGATTGTCAGTACACAACAATTTATAAGTGAAAAAAGTTAATTCAAACTTTACTTTAAAGTTAAAGTTGCTTTTGTAAAATAAATTTTTTATTTTTATATTGCATGTTTTCCTTTAAGAACGACTTAATGCTTATTTTTTCTTTTCTTGAATACCTTATCTTAGAAGCACAATGAAAATAATTTTATAATTCCTTACCGGGTAAAGTTTATATCTGTTCAAGTAGGCTTTTTTGGGATTCTCCTGTAACACCGAAAAGCAAAAAAAGGAACATTTTTTATTTATTCACCTCCGCCGCTCTCCTCATTTTCCTTTATCCTATCCCTATCTTCTTCCTGCCACGCTGTGCTTTGCATCATAGGGTATCCCCTGAGCTTGGCTTAATAATATAAAAAAAAAAAATAAACAATCATTTTATTTGTGGCGACAAAGTTTGAAGTTTTGGTCAACAGGTCCCCAAATAATTTTTTTTTATTTTGCATAATTTGGAATTTTTTAATATGGCTATGAACACAATTGAACCAAACTGGAGTACATAATAATGGCATGGAATATAGTTTTACACATCAAGAGTTTATTTTTTGATTTACAGTTGATCTTCTGTTGATGTAATATAGATATTTAACTTATGAATATGATCTATATGTGCCTTAAAAGTCAATGTCTTATTGAGTATTATTCCGAGGTATTTAAAATTTTCAACTCACTCAATATTTTCACCATTCAATATAAGACGGGATCTAGGTACACTGTAAAAAGGCACAAGGTTTAGGGAAAAAATCATACCTAAAAATGTAGGGAATACTGCCTAAAATGTAGGGAATATTCCCTAAAATGTAGGGAATGTGCCATAAAATGTAGGAAATATTCCCTACATTTTAGGTAATATTCCCTACATTTATAGGGATTTTTCCCCTAAACTTTGTGGCAACAATTTGTGTTTTTTTTACAGTGTAGTGTAAGCAGCATGTTTGAATCTTCCGTGTGAAAAGGACAGAGTGTGTTTTGCTACAGTTAATTTTGATTCGTATGAAGTAGTCAGCTATTGTATTTAATGAATTTTGTAAGGAGTGTATGACGTCGTCAGCAAAGATGCATGAGTGGCAATTTTCAAAGGTCGGGAGGTCCGCAGTGAATAAGATATATAGGATCGGACTCAGTACAGAACTTGGGGAACACCCGGCAGAATTGCTGCAGTTCAGAGGCTGTGCTTTGGATATATACTTTGAAGTGTCTATCATATAGGAATTTTTGTATAATTCGAATGAGATATAGTGGAAAATTCATTTTGTGCAACTTGTATATCAGACGATGATGCCATATGATTAAAAGGCTGCTTGGACATCTGGGAGAACTACACCAGTTGACTTTTTAGACTATTGTTTATATTTTGTGCTATTCTGGCGATAGCGTGCAAAGTATTATGTTTTACTCTAAAACCAAATTGTTCATTTGGAAGTATGAATTTCGCGATTTTTATACACTAGATGAAATCTATAGAGTAGACTAATTTTGTCATTCCGTTTATAACACCTAAAAATGATGATGGTAGAGAAAAATGGATTGGACACCCTCGCATAATATTAAAAGTTATTTTGATTTTTGCATGTCCGTCGTTCGTCCGTCCGTCTGTGCGCACGATAACTCGAGAACGCGTATACTTAGAGAGCTGAAATTTTGTATACGGACTTTACAAAAAAAAGTAAAATTAAGTTCGAAAATGAGACAAATCGTGCAACTCCTTCATGGGGTTGCATACAAAAATTTCGGTTTCCACTATATATTTGGACACTGCCTGAGAACGCGTCGATGTAGAGAGCTTAAATTTAGTACATGGTGTTTTCATTGTACTAGTAAATAAAATTTCAAAAATGGACTAAATCGGGCAACTCCTTCTTTGTGTTTTCATATAAAAATTTAGGTATTTTACGTATACTGTGAAAACTATCAGTCCAAGACATTTCTATTGTATCAAAAACTGCTTCAGAATACGAAATCTTATAAAATTGGTTATAATCATTTTTTCTGTCCGACAAATCGTTCTAGAAGTATATGCGAAAAACCATTTCAAAAATCAAACTTGCACAGAATGGTGACAATACGAAATTACTTACGGGTATCATAAAAATTGGTCTTAGACCAAATCTAGCTTTTTTACTTGTTTTTTTTTTGTTTTTTATATTTAATTTCTTTAGCCTTATCAGTATTATTTATTTGTGGCTGGTTAATTTGAGAACTTTTTCCAGTATTTTACCTATCGAGCTAAGTAGACTAATAGGTCTGTAGATAGATGGGTCGTTTTAGAGTTTTTTAGACTTTGGAATCGAAATTACTTTTCCTGTTTTCTACTTCTTAGGAAGTACGATAATTTAAGACATGAGTTTATAATATGCATTAGGTAGACGATACCGGTACATGGAAGAATTTTTAGGCAAATATTTGGAATTTTGTCTAATCCTGGGGAATTTTTTGGTTTCAAGAGCTTTACAAGAATCTTGATATCACTTGGGTTAATATAATTTATTTTATCTACAGTGATCGTTTCTCGAGAAATGCTCTTAACGACTTTTGATACCCTAGACGTAGTAATACATCGTAAAAATTGAGTTTAATCTTATTGCTTTCCGGAAGTTTTCCTGCGAAAAAACTAACTTTTTCCTAGCCTGTAATAACCCTGAAATTTTGCAATTTTAGTGCCGGTATAGATCGGCTTTTGTTGCGTAGGACCTTGGCAATTTTCCAGAAGGGCTTAGAGTTATAATTAAAACTGGAGATAGGTTTGCTTCACCTAACATTTCTGTATTTAGAAATTTCAAATCTTATTTTCTTATGTAATTGATGTAATTCTGTTTTATAAGTAGCTAAACAATATCACTGCCATAGCCGATGAATATTATTATACGATGATGAATTAAATCTCTAATATGTCTAACAAGTTTACATGTGTTTGTAAAATGAACATTTATGCTCGGAACTGCAAGATCGATGTCATCATTGAGAAGAATGGTCAAGTATTTTAGCATTTCGTCTACTTCCTCATTATGTTCCATTTCATTTAATAAGAAATTTTTAAGTCATATTTTCAAATTATAATGAATGAAAGTTGAGAAACGCTGTCACTCGACTCTGTTGAAAGCATAGGTCTTCGAATTTGAAATAACCGGATCTTAAGATAATTTAATTACAAGAGATAGATTATCTGACGGCAGCTCGTTAATAATAATGGGTGGGGTTATTATTGCTGGGATGTTTGTTAAGGAGACATCTAAGACAGAACGAAAAACAACAATGGAAAAAATTCAGATTAATTCGAAGTGAATTTATTGATGGGCTGAAAAAAGCAAGCATTTCTGCTGATACGAAATGCTTTTTACAGCTTTTATATACTTCAATTAATTTAGATTTTTTCCATAGTTTTAAATTTTTCTGTTTTTATTTTTTTATGTTTTTTTGTAAATATTTTTTCCATTCTTCTATTTTCTTTTGCTTTTTCGAGTATTGTTTGGGGACCTTTTGATGAGTCGAACCAAATAAAATGTGTGACAGAATAAATAAACAAAATTTCCTCTCTTTTTGCTGGTCGTTTGTACCGCAGAATCCAAAAAAAAGCTAATTGAACAATTATATTAGAAGATAATACTTCCTATTACGTTTTCGCCCTACCAACTGAATCACTAGCGCCATTTATGTTTCTTTGCTTAACTTAACTTAACTAACTTAACTTCAATATTTGTTTGATGAAATCAAACGAAAGCCTTTTGATACCTTTTAAAATTTGACATCAAAAACATTATTTATATGAGAAAAAAAAAATGCTGCATTTGTATTAGCCGTACTAACGTTTAGTGATTATATTTCCATGAGGAGCAGCAAATTCTGTGATATGATGTCATATATTAATGGTTTTTAATTAAAACTAGTGTTTATTCTGCATCTCTTTTGTTATCACTGACACGCACCCCTTTGTGGATGAAAACAGTGAAAATTTCTGCAAATAAACATACAACCACTCAAGAGATTGGAGATTGGATTTCCTATCATCTGGGTAGATCGACATATTTTGGTTAATATAACGTCAAATAAAAACATAAAAATTTAACCTCGAAGGCCTTTGATGAAAACTATGAAAGAAATATTACTTAATAAGTTTTTAAATTACAAGATAACGTAAATATTTCCTGCATAATTCGATTGTGTTCACTCTCAAGGTCAGAATCCCTAAGGAAATTAACCTCATCAAGGTATATTGGACTAAATGGAAAGTTTAGCGAATTCCCTCATACTTGAAATTCCGTAATTCTGAATTCAAAGGATAAGGTAACAAGAAGTTTATTTAATCATTGGTGAATATGTCAGGAATGTTTGCAACGTGTTCTGATGTGCAACCTTATTCTGAAATAATTGTATAAAATACATATAATAGGATTGTAGTCTTACTCAAAAATTTAAACCTTATCGACGTAATTCTGATTATTTTCAAAAAATTAAACGTAAATTCAAAGTTGAAAAAAATTAAAAATTTGGTTATTAGTACTATCAGCTATCATTATTAAATCAAAAATTTCTAGTCAAATTAACTTTTATGAATCGATATATTATTAACCATATTTATTTAACAAAACAGGGTTGCCTTATATTAGGGAAATTAATAGGAAAATTGCACAATACTTTAATTTAATTTTTTCCATAGTTACTGTAAAAACCATTATATTTAATATTTCTTACTTTACTTTAATTTGAAGGATCTAAATGGCAAACCACAGAATAATTTAAAAATACTTTAATTTTGTTAAATATTTTTAAAGCCCCTTGTTATTTTTCGAGAAAATGTTTATCATGACAATTTTTCTTGTTTCAAATTGAGGGTTTAGAAGTTGAGAGAATTATTTTTGATATATATTTTATTAAAGCAATACTTTTCATTATCATTCAAATTAGAATTGTGTCTTGTTTATAAAATTTACAGTACCTAGAAAGGAAAATATACACAATATTTTTATAAAATGAAATTCCTTCGACATTAAGACACACGTTAGCATGATGGATGTAAACTAGGAAGAAAACAGGTCCAGATTAAGGAAAATTATGTAAACTCAAGAAGAAATTTAAGTTCAATTTACCAAACAAGGAAATGTTTCCTCTTCGCTATTAGGAAATATTCCACAATTTCCTTAATATTTACGTTGATATGATATATCTCATTCCTAAAAGGGACGTAAATATATATCGACTTAATCACAATAAATTACTGCCCTAACTTACATCGAATAGACGTAAACTCGACATGAAAAAGAGGAAAAATGTTGCTTTGGAAAATACATACATATATACCTGTAGATTCGATAAAATTATTTAAGCTAAAATTTTTATACACCCTTTTAGAAATTAATACATTAGTATGCATGTACTAAATAAAGGAAATAAACCAAAATTTATTACACGCAATCGTAAAGAGAACTTAAACCGAAGTCTCGCAGCCAGTCATAGTCATCTAACTTAATTCTATGTTTCTAACTTGAGAGTTTCGGCAGAGGTTTTACTCTCCGACCATCGGTATATCCGCTTTGAGTTAGATATGAAGGTTGAAACCCCGTTGGTCTATAGAAATCCTATCAGGACCAACTGGGAGGCTTTCAATCACTTGTTCACCAATATTTCTGTCACACACGTTTCCTTGAGAGCGATGTCCTTTACTTTGGGTACTTTACTATGGGTACTCATTATGGATGATCTATTGCTAACACCCACACGGATGGGGTATAAAGCAATTGACCTGGTTACTTTAAACACCGACAGTTATGAACTTGAATTCTGCGGACTGGTGCATAACGCGATCCGACTAGTTATAGACAGGCTTACGGATTTCGGAATATGCCTCAATCCATAGAAAACTGATCTACGCCTTTTTACTAACAAAAGGAACATTTTCAGATTGAACCTGCCCTCTCTCCAGACGTTTGGAGCTAAAGCACAGGGTAAAATACCTAAGCATCATACTAGATAAAAAGCTAAACTAGAAACCACAAATCGAATGTACCCCAGAGCTATACGAAAAAAGGGAGGGCTCAAGCCGCGGATGATCCTATGCATAGATACTTGCATCATCCGACCCATGCTAACCTACGGTTCTGTGATGTTGTGGAAAGCAATGAATTACACCAAACATAGTAAGATATTAGAGAACATTCAAGGACTGTACCTCCTCAGTATAAGTGGTGCTCTCAAGTCAACCAGTACTCGGGCTCTTGAGGTTATTCTCAGCATACGCCCCGTACAAAATATCAAGACGGAGCGTCATTTGTAATGTTGAGACTGCACCTCAATCAGAGCTGGATTCAAATTAGAACAAAGGTACTACATGAGTCTATCCTTGAGCTTGGGAAATCTATTGCACCTGAAGCGACAAGGACAGCGACGACCTCCTCAAGACTATGCTGGAAAACAATTTCAAATCAAAAATTCCATCTAGGGCAAAATGGGAATCAAATTCTGTGCTTCAGCCATTGACAAAAGGTTATCATCTACAAAAGGTTATCATCTTTCTACGAGGAGCCTAATATGGAAATTGCCATACACCTTGAAAAACATTTAACCAGTAATCCAAGCGGAAGTGAAGGCCAGCCAACCTTGAAGCGGGAAGGTATCTCCTTAACTTAAACATTGAGAACGAGGAGTTTACCATCAGCGCGGACAGCCAAGCAGCTACCAAATTTTGTGTGCCGGTTCACAACGATGCCATGACATCCATATCGGGATTGCATCAAAGCATGTTTCTTCTAATATTTCAATTTGAGCTGACCGCCAACACCCTTCGGGTAAAACTATAAAAGAATAGTAGGGTAAATCTAACCCAAACCTAACGAATACATTTTTTGGGCTAAACAAGCCAACCCTACGAACTCTAGTGTCAATTCGCACTGACAATTCTTTTCACAGGGTGCACCTGCACCGGATGGAACTTGTTGATGATCTAATATGCGGAGGATGCGCAGAGTAATCCGAAACGGTGATTAACTTTCTCTGTTACTGTCCGGCTTTCTCAGGAAAATGCTGCAAGTTCCTTGGCTGACACCTGCTGGATGAAATGCATGCAGCCGGAAAGGAGGGTTGGGGCCAATAATGAACTTTGTAAAGGTGTCCGGTTGGGACCTATGAGCAATTCCCCATATATCTGAAAGGTAAGCAATGGGCTTCGTTAGGTAGAAGAGAAGCGAAGACCCCAGGTGCTTTAAATTTCTATTTGTTTTTCCTAATAGGGAATCGAACGCACACCTTGTTAGAATCTGTCAAAGATGGAGAATAGAAGAATTTTAAGAACTTTTATTTTTAACGATTTTAAATGAAATCATACATACAAGAGAAAAAACCCCGAACGAGGCGGCTGTTTTTTCCTCTTGTATTTATGAGTTAGGTAATTTAGAAACGTTAAAAATAAAAGTTCTTAAAATTATTCTATTATCCAGCTTTAAAATTGGATAAAAAATCGACCTACTCCATTAAAATCCTGGGAGATATCTAGAACAAGGATTTTAGACGAAATTATGAAAACTGCAGGTCCCATGTACTATAGAAAAAGGTTACCAGAAAAGCATTCAAGCTGAAAACACCGTAGAGGCGATCGTTGATAAGATGATTAGTGAGATAGTTCTTTTGAGTTAACGATTGATTCAAAGAGTCACTGATCACTTTATAGAGGGATCGCTATATCCTCCTTTTTGTTTTAATAGTTGAACATCAGCATTCTAGAATGATACAAAATATTATCAGGATATTATGGATTTATTATTTATTATAATAATTGTATTATAATTTTATGAAAATCAGATGTGGGATAGGTATGTAACAGCATAGATGGCATAAGAACTAGATGACGCATGGCATACTAGAGCAGAGTAAGGAGTGTCCCAGAAGAAAAATGGTCGGAATTAAATATTAAAAAATGAATGAAGAAAAGCAAAAAATATAATGTTAATATATTATTTTAGTTTGTTATCTCACTTTCTATCTTACCCATAATATAAATGAACAAAACTATTTTTTTCTTGAAAAATTATGAGCTTTTTTATTTATGCCCAACATCAAGGCTTGCACAATTCCTTCTGGCACTTAATCGGCTGATTTTTTCCATTTATTTTTAAATTGTTTAAAATTCACAGCTTTGACAAGAGCCCAGTATTTTTCAATGGGACAAAGCTTGGGACAATTAGGAAGATTCGCTTCCATCGGCATGATGTTGATATTGTTAGCTTCGTAGAACACTTGAGCCTTTTTCCGTAATGACATGACGCTCAATCGGGCCAAAAAAGAACAGAACTGTTATGTTTTTCAATAAACGGCAATAACTGCATTTTTAAATACTCTTTAACATAACTTTCACCGTTTATATTCACTGTGCTAACGAAAATAGTCTCTTTTTTACCACAAGTACAAATTGTCAGCCACACTAAATACTTCTGGCAAAAATTCGATGTTTTCCTGACTTTAAACTTTTCTGGAAAGGCACCTCGTTGCTTTACAACATAATATTCCTGTCCAGGTAACTGTGAAAAATCTGCTGTCACATATGTTTCATCTTACACCACAATCAAATTTTGTCAACCTGGTTTTAACAATCGAATCCTTAATTTCTTCTCGATCCAAAGATTTCTGGACTATAAATGTTTTAAGTCCCTTTCTTTCCTTAATAATTTGAACCGCAGATTTCGAGATCGTAGCTTTATCTGCCGCATCACGAAAGGAAATATTTGGCTTGGTCTTAAAAATCCTGATGATAGCAGCTTCCAAGTTTTTGTCCACTGAACCACGATTTCTTTCTCATCCTGGCTTTCTTTGTATTGTTAAAGTTTTATTATAATTTCCCAATACATTTTGGACCGTAGACTCAACAATTCCTAGTAACTTCGCAAACTGCGATTGAGAAATCGAAGAATTTTCCTTATACTTGGTCAAAATCAATTTTCGAATTTTTAACTGTTTGCCCTCCATAATCTAAACTCACTCAGTAACTACCACCAAATGTAATAAATGTCAAAACTCAGTTAAATCTGTACCCAGAAGAGAAAATACCGTTAAGGCTGGGTCTATGTCATAATTGGGACAACTCGGTGAACAGTTAGCAAGATGGGCGGGGTGTTAAGATTTTTGAATAAATCGCAAATTTATTAATAGAATATTTATTTAAACACCTAAGGCAACATATTAACGTTTTCTAATTTTTAAATTTGTCCCCCAAGTTTTATTGAAAATGATTTAAAAATGAAAGTTCAGTGATTTTTTTTTAATTTCTCTGGTTTGCGGGGCGGGGCTGCCACAAATTTGAACTAAATTAAATAAATTTTTAACATAAGCTCATTGAAGTTAATAAGCAGAAAATAACGTGTTTCGATTTTTAAAATTCTACTTATTTTCGTGAAAATTTGATGCAATAGATTGCTTTCTTACTGGGTAAAATGCAGGTAAAACAAATTATTGCGTCGAATTGTCGTAGATATAAGTAGAACTTTAAAAATCGGAAACCGTTATTTTCTGCTTATTAACTTCAAAAAGCTTATGTTAAAAATTTATTTAATTTAGTTCAAATTTGTGGCAGCTCCGCTACGCAAATCAGAGAAATAAAAAAAAACATTCAACTTTCATTTGTAAATCATTTTCAATAAAAATTGCGGGACAAATTTAAAAATTAAAAAACGTTAATATGTTGCCTTAGGTGTTTAAATAAATATTCTATTAATTAATTTGCGATTTATTCAAAAATCTTAACACCCCGCCCATCTTGCTAACTGTGCACCGAGTTGTCCCAATTATGTCATAGACCCAGCCTTAAATAACACACGCAAATATTATAGTTCCAGACAAACTGAAATGACCAGATTTTTCTGGGACAGTCCTTATACAGATTGTGAAATTGGTAGTGCATTCTGGAATGGACCATAACATGTTTGAGAACGTGTCGAAAGCAAATGTTTTTCTAATAGCAGTTTTGTATAGACTTGATCGACTTTCTCAACACTTCAAATACGGAAAAATATGAATCGCTCGACGTATACATAATTTCAAATTTTGTGGTCCATTTCGGATAGGACCATCCAGTCATATAAATTTTGTATACTTTTTTGGTACTGCATACAACATGTAGCTGTTGTGCCATTTATGGCTTGTTCATGAGCGCAATTTATCGCATGCGACAGAGCTCTGATTGGCTGCAGCAATGTAGTTGTCGCTGTACATGCTTACTCATTCTACGTTTCGTGCGATACAAAAATTTATCGAAGCTATGCTCTTAGTTTGGTGCGATTTTCACCTTAACCTCAACATTTATGTTTGTTTACATTTGTAATCGAATGTTAAAGCTCCGCAGTGATGTCGAAATATACTATAATATGTAAATATATAAATATAAAAACATAAATAAAAGGGCTTCCAATAAGAGGTGTTATTTTAATTAGCCCGCTATTTCGGTAGATCTCACATTTGGAGCTGTCATTTTTTGACATTTGACAAGCAGAAACTACGCTATTAATAAAAATGGAACGATACACGATTCAACAACGCATTGAAATTATTAAAATTCACTATAAAAATGGTGAAAATGTGGCAGAGACGGTTCGTAAAACTCGAACATTTTTGGGTCGTCGTGAAGCACCTTGTCGGACCGCAATACAGAAATTGGGAGAAAAATTCGAGCTGTCGGGACAAGTTAGTGATGTGAAGAATAAAACCTCAAGAACAGCCGAGAATATTGCTGCTGCACCCAAAAGTGTTGAAGAAAACCCAGGGTTGTCCATTCCTCGTCGTTCTTTGGAATTAGGCATTCCACAAACGTCATTACACCGTATTTTGCATAAAGATTTGGGTCTTAAGGCTTATAAAGTTCAGTTAACACAAGAACTCAAGCCGGCCGATCATCAACAACGTCGAGTCTTTGCTGATTGGGTCCTTGAAATGCATGAAAATGATCCGGAATTCCATCGAAAACTCATCTTGAGTGATGAGGCCCATTTCCACCTCGATGGCTTCGTCAACAAGCAAAATTGTCGCATCTGGGGCTCGGAAAACCCAAGACTTATTGTTGAAAAGCCTCACTATCCTCAACGTGTGACTGTTTGTTGCGGTTTATGGTCCCGCAGGGTCATTGGACCTTACTTTGTCGAAAATGAGGCTGGAGCAACAGTTACGGTGAATGGATTGCACTATCGACAGATGATTAATGATTGTTTATGGTCGTAATTGGATGGTATTGATCTGGACAACTTTTACTTTCAACAAGACGGCGCTACGTGCCATACAAGCAACGAAACCATTGATCTTTTACGCGAAAAGTTTCCGGACCATGTTATCTCTCGAAGAGGTGATCACAATTGGCCACCGAGATTTTGTGACTTAACACCTTGCGACTTCTTCCTTTGAGGCCACGTGGAAGAGAAGGTCTACGCCAACAGCCCAGCGTCGATTCAAGTCCTCAAAGATAGAATTCGTGAGGCTATCGAGGACATAGGGCAGCCACTTTGCTATTTGGTTATGGAAAATTTCATGAAAAGGATATGGTCCTGTAGGCTTGGTCGTGGTGGTCATTTGGCTGCTGTTATTTTCCATTATTAACGGCATACCTTCCTCTTTATATAGAAATAAAGATCCGATCATTTATCTCAAAAAATGGCATTTTTCTTTGAATATCAAAATAACACCTCTTATTGGAAAACCCTTATATGTAAAATTCACACTAATATCTCCTTGCCACCACAAAATTAAGCAAATTAAGTTGTAGCCGCTGTCAACCTTGTGAACATATGGTGCGATAAAAACCAGTCGCAAATGATAAGGTCTATACAAAGAGCAGGACGTCATCAAAATATCGCACGTATCGTATCGTGCTCATGAACAGGGGTTTATGGTAACAGGCACGGTATACTGATATTAACAAGGTATGCCTACTAAATTTTTGACACTTGATGCAGAGACGTCACGGCATAAATTCATATGAAGATATCAGAATAATTTTTTTATTTTGGTTTTCTTTAGAACAATCGTGATGCTCATTATGTCGACCGTAATTCATACTAGTCGTACATTGTTATTCTGTATACTGTACACTGTCTGAGTAGTATACGTCGATGTAGGGAGCTGAAATTTTCTACACGATATTTTAATGAAAATAAAAAATATAGTTCCAAAAATGGATTAAATCGGGCAACTATTTGATCTTCATGTTTTTGTGTCAATTTCTCAATATTTTACCAAAACTCTCGGTTTACTCCTGAGCAAAAAATCAACATTTTCGTTTATATCCATATAATTGTTTAGAATTATATTTTCTACTTGTAAAAATATTTATATATCTTCCCATTTCTAATCTGTTAAGTATCATATGTCACATTATGTTTTTTAGTCTAAGTGTGATGATGCCAGCTTACAAAGTTTATTTCCTCTATTCATCCACAAGAGTTGGTTCGATATTAATTATGCATTTTGCAAGTGAAATCAGTTCAATAGTTCTAATGCTGTGAATATTGTTTAAATTATTCAAGAATAATAAACGCATCTAGCATCTACACACTCGGAGCTACAAATGCATCAGTTCATTGATAATGTTTGTTAATAGAATTATGGAAATTTAGGAGTGGCTCTTGTATTGACGAGCTATTAATTTCAAAGTTTGTTTGGAAATTCATAACTCTGATTCAATGAAATTTCTTGCAGATGACATACGCCCTGATGGTAATCCAGGTCTTTGCTGTTTTCTCATTAGCAAAGTCAACAACAACAAATGGAGGAGAATCAAAGGATTCAGACAGTTCTGCATTAGAAATTCTCTACAGAAAAGCCAGACAATCAAGATGTATTCGATGTTATGATGACAGGTGATTTAGCAATGAAATCGCCCTGAAGATGAACTATTGAGCTCAATAAACATATTATTTACATGAATAGGTATTCCGATGATGATCGTCAATATAGCTATGGTCGAAATAACTATGGTGGTAGCAGCTATGGTACAGGAAGCGGGTATGGTAGTGGCTATGGAAGTAGAGCGACAAGTGGATATGATGACAGGAATTGGTATCAATTTCAAGACAAATATGATACTAGACCGAAATACGATGACAGGTATCCGGAAAGGTATGGTAGCAGGTTAGTTGTTATCTTAATGCATGATATAAAATATAAATATTTTCATACAAACTATTGATTGCAGGAAGCGCAATAATAATTGCAAAGAAATCGGAACAAATTAAAGAGAATTATTAATTTTAATACCTGTTACTATTATAATTACTGGATTCATTCCGATATTAAGAATGGCTTAGTTTGTAAAAGATTAATTTTTTTGTAAGGTCGATACCAATCATTCTTCACCTTTTTATGTCACGAATGTCACCTTAGATAAATAAACTCATAGGGATAAAATCAAAACCCTACACTAATCTAATAATACTAGTATTAGAAAAATAAAATACTTATTCCATGCAAAATCGTCCTACACTTTCGGTTTGAACATCATGGAATTTTTTGAAAGTCAACGTTATTGAAGGCCTTATAGAATAGAGTATGATATATGATATCATAATTTGCAGAGTCCTCCACTGCGTAATTCGCGGGAAATACGAATTCAAAGTTTCGTGAAATGTCGTTGTAGAGTTTCTTTTAATAGTCTTTAATTCAGGAAGCAACTAATCAAATTTAATTGTTTTTGTATAATTTTAAAGGGGATGAACTAAAGTACTATAATACCGAAAACCCAACAAAATTTTGTATGTAAGAAGTTGAGTACTTTATCCTTGAATATCCTGCTTCTTTGTGTACTTGTCATTCTCAAAGTATAAAATTGGTACCTTTCATAATTAACGTATAACAGAAAAAAAAAATTGAGTATGAGTATGTACATATATAAATACATCTATTCCACACCTTTGAACCCGACCATCTTCGATTTCGATGAAACTTTCTGAGTTTGTATGGAATACGAAATAACTCACCCATATTTCTTCTACTATACAAAATTAGCAGTCAAATCAGAATTACGTATTATTGAAGGAATGGAAATTCATATCTTACGTTTTTATTAAAACTTATGGAGAAATTTAAAACAAACACGCTCGCCGACAATGAAAAACTGTGCATCTTCAAAGCTGAACTAAATGAAGCAAAATACGGTCAAACAAAACTCCATTTCATTCTATAATTAACGTTTTGTTAAAATTTTGTTGGAAAGAATATATAATATAAATGAGTCCTTCAGGAAGCTAAGAGCCAAGCACAAAATTACTAGAATACCATTTTGCCGTACGAGTGACAGTCTTGACATTAGAGAAATTAGCATTTAATCATTAAACCCTTTGGAAAAGTACATTTCCGTCTCAGCCTTATTATTAGAACCACGGAATAAAACTGTAGAGCTACCTACCTTGGACTATCACGTACCTATTAGTAGGAGTGCCTGCTCCATGCAAGGGGAGGGGGGGGGGGGACGGGCGGCATATGTGTCCCAAATCAAAAAGCGGTCGGAAAAATAGAGTTCTAAAGTCTCATCCAGATCCATATTTATTTATTTATTTACAATCCACGCAATTTGTGCTATTTCTAAAAAAATTTAAAATATGCCGGATGCATCAGTGTTTTGGCCGTGAGGTACGGCTACGATGACATACCCACTAGGAAACATAGTGCTCTAACAAACCTATACTGAAGCACTTCCCTGGAAGCTCGCAACGCTTGTTTTCCCTACCGCAGTTCATTGGTTTTTAAAATAGGCATGTCCGCAGAGGCAAGCGCTTCAATGCTGTTCTTAAGAAGTGCTCTGGGAGGTATGCTCAATGACTGGCGAAGAAGTTCTCTGAATGTGTCTTTTCAAAAGCTTTAATGAGCCTTTTGAATAATCATCGTAGTGTTCTTCCTTAACCTCATTGGAGACTTCAAGGCTACTTCCTGAGAACATTAGTAAGGTACTTGCGTTTGCTCATGATTATTCGTTGTACTGAATTTTATTAAGTTGATAAAATCAGCCAATATTCTCAATTTTAATCCCACTTTAAATAACAAGAACTTCAGCAGTTTACTTCTAATCACTCTGAACTTCCCATTGAAAATGATAAATATGTTACTTCGTACAATAGTAGAAAAATCCACAGTTTAGATTTGTGGAAAATTAGATGAGATCATCCCTTGTTGCACTTCTGTTGGAGCTCATCAAATAATCCCCTAAATTTTGCTTATCATCAAGTTAACTTTTTCAAAACATTTTCTTACATTTCTTTAGAAATCTTATGGGCCCTACACAGACAAGTACTAATAGACATCCAGCGCCTATGGGCGAAAGTGATGGTCTGCAGTATTCCAGAAGAATATTAGAAGAATATTAAAACAAGTAAAAAATCTAGAATTGGTCTAAGACCAATTGAATTGTTTAGAATTGAAAGTGCGTATGTCCTATTTTGATAGTTTTTGTTTTCGATGGAAATAAATTGTATAGAGGTAGGCCAATTTGGTGTAGAAGCCTCACATGCCCATACATAACTGAAGCAACGTTATCCAAACAATAAACCAACAGTTCGTATTGAAAGAACTCATGTCGAGGACTTGTGGCACCTCGAATCTCAACTTAGTGCAGGACTCTTGGGTTTTGGGCATACGACATTTCAATTGAACGATTCAATCTTTATGATACTCTAGCTAGATGAATACGAGTTTATGTAATTATTTCGTATGGTCACCTATCTGTGCAAGTTTGATCGTTGAATTTGTTTTTCGTATTTTTAGAACGGTTCGTCGGACAATAAAGATGATTATAACCAATTTCATAGGATTTCATATTCTGAAAAACTTTTCAGTACAGTGAAAACGTCTAGGACTGATCGTTTTCACAGTATATGTAAAAAAAACTTAATTGTGATTTAGGTAATTTTTGAAACAGTATTTTATTTGATGAAAACGCCGTGTACAAAATTTCAGCAGTGTCCAAATATATAACGAAAAATTAAATTTTAGTATGGCAATCCCAAGTAGGAGTTACTCGATTTCCATTTTCAAACTTTATTTTCGTTTTTTTTTTAAAGCCTGTGTGTCTTTCAGGCCCTAGTGAAGAACGCTTTCTCAAGTTATCGTGCGGACAGACGGATACATATGCAAAAATCAAAATAACTTTCAATATTATGCGTGGGTGTCCAATCCATTTTGCTCTACCATCATTATTTCGACGTGTTACAAACGAAATGACAAACTTAGTACCTATACCCTATAGATTTCATCTAGGGTATAAAGAGTGCTCTGACGTCGTATGTCTTTCGAAGTTTTTGTCCTTGCTACGAAATGAAAAAAATTTATTGCTCCAATATAAAATCAACGATGTCTCGGCCTGATGTAGGGAAGCCCTCAATTTTTTCATAGAAATTTACTGGACATTTTTTCTTTCGTAGTTTTATGCAATATTGGAGGCCGACAACGGCATACATGAAAGATGAAAGTATTATTATCTAAAAAAAACTCCAGACGGCCAACAAAGTGAATAAAAATTCTACGGAAACATTTTCTATAAATTTCTAAGCAGAAATTAATGCTAATCTAGGCAGCTCATAAAAATTGTTAGCGAGCGAAGCACTAGTTCTTCATAAATTCTAAGGAAAAAATATCTAGAAAATTTCGAAGAAAAAATTAAGGGCGTTCCTACATCAATTGGAGGCACCGTTGATTTTATATAGGAGACATTGTCGACTCGTTTACCCTTTGGTTACGTCAGCTAAACATCATTTGAGCGAAGCATTGCAAATTGTTGCTCTTTGCCCGTTTTTGTATGGCTTAATTTGTCTATGCGTAAAGCTTGTCCAACCAGCAATCTATCCAATCTATACTATATATCCCCTAACCGTCCCTTACCAACAATAGCAACTTTTTATTTAAAATAAATTCTTCGATCTACGCCAGTTTGCAATCGAAAATGAGCAAAACTAAAATTTTCTATCAATGAAAAAGTTTTGTCGGTTCATTTCATTGTTCGGAGCTTCGCTAAAGTTAGCTAAGCCTTGTTAGTTAATCTTGTCGGTTAATATGAATTGAGTGGCATCACATTTACTGTGGGCCTTACTTATCTGTTATTACTTGACGGTCCTTTCATCACCTTTAACTTTTTAACCTTCTATATTATTTAAAGGACATTAATATATAAAATGAAAAGCAACTGGCTCATAACTGACCCCTGTGGAATACTCTTGATATCTTTAACACATCAGATTGCCAATCTTATCAGCTTAAAATCGGTAAAAATTCTTGGAAAAATCGCAAGGTTAACACAATCAAGGGTTAAAGAAAAATCAAACAGAAAAGAAGTGTATAAATTCTATTCTAGTAGTTAGTAGGAAGGCTATTTCTCAGGTGTGGTGAGGCATAAAATATAAAGGACTTGGACTTTTTAAATTCGATATGTATGTAAAGGGTTTTCCAATAAGAGGTGTTATTTTGATATTCAAAGAAAAATGCCATTTTTTGGGATAAATGATCGGATCTGTATTTCATTATAAAGAAGAAGGTATGCCGTTAATAATGGAAAATAACATCAGCCAAATGACCACCACGACCACGCCTACAGGACCATATGCTTTTCATGCAATTTTCCATAACCAAATCGCAAAGTGGCTACCCTATGTCCTCGATAGCCTCACGAATTCCATCTTTGAGGTCTTGAATTGACGCTGGGCTGTTGGCGTAGACCTTCTCTTTCACGTGGCCCCAAAGGAAGGAGTCGCAAGGTGTTAAGTCACAAGATCTCGGTGGCCAATTGTGATCACTTCTTCGAGAGATAACACGGTCCGGAAACTTTTCCCGTAAAAGATCAATGGTTTCGTTGCTTGTATGGCACGTAGCGCCGTCTTGTTGAAAGTAACGTTGTCCAGATCAATACCATCCAATTCCGGCTATAAAAAAATCATTAATCATCTGTCGATAGCGCAATCCATTCACCGTAACTGTTGCTCCAGCCTCATTTTCGAAAAAGTGAGGTCCAATGACCCCGCGGGACCATAAACCGCACCAAACAGTCACACGTTGAGGATAGAGAGGCTTTTCAACAATAACTCTTGGGTTTTGCGAGCCCCAGATGCGACAATTTTGCTTGTTGACGAAGCCAACGAGGTGAAAATGGGCCTCATCACTCAAGATGAGTTTTCGATGGAATTTCGGATCATTTTCATGCATTTCAAGGACCCAATCAGCAAAGACTCGACGTTGTTGATGATCGGCCGGCTTGAGTTTTTGTGTTATCTGAACTTTATAAGCCTTAAGACCCAAATCTTTATGCAAAATACGGTGTAATGACGTTTGTGGAATGCCTAATTCCAAAGAACGACGAGGAATGGACAAACCTGGGTTTTCTTCAACACTTTCGGCTACAGCAGCAATATTCTCGGCTGGTCTTGAGCGACGTGCACGGGTTTTATTCTTCACATCACTAACTTGTCCCGACAGCTCGAATTTTTCTACCAATTTCTGTATTGCGGTCCGACAAGGTGCTTCACGACGACCCAAAAATGTTCGAGTTTTACGGACCGTCTCTGCCACATTTTCACCATGTTTATAGTAAATTTTAATAATTTCAATGCGTAGCTGAATCGTTTATCGTTCGATTTTTATTAATGGCGTAGTTTATACTTGTCAAATGTCAAAAAATGACAGCTCCAAAAGTGACATCTACCGAAATAGCGGGCTAATTAAAATAACACCTCTTATTGGAAAACCCTTTATGTAGCACAGGATAGATTAAAGCTTGCTTCCACAGACTGTGATTTCACGCGCCGTTTGAAGAATCTGGCTCGAGGTGGCGCGAGCTCGCCTGTGAGTGATAGCGCGTCCGATCCATTTCTTGTCGGTAACTTCGAAGGCGCGATACGAACGTGCGCGACCCGCGAGATAGCCAGTGGCGGTACCAACGAGCGTGTCATTTCTTCACACAAAAGCGGCTGCAGAAAGAACAATAATTTCTTCACGCGAAATTATGGAATGGCAGTTTTATCAAAATTACGCAAATGCTCGGTTTAACATGCGCCGCACCGGCACGAGCTTGTCGGCAGTAAATTGCTTGACTCGTGATACCACGCGCCGTGGTAACCAAACTTAAGAATGTGGACATCAAACAAACTTCAGTTATCCCAAAAAAAAAACTAATGCACAGAATATCCGCGGATGGTGTCTGAATGTGTTTGGACAGTTGAATACTGAGTTTCTGATTAATATGAAGGAATTAAATGCATTTAGTTACATACATGTTTTACGAGAAAGTTAAGAGATATGATAAAATTCTTTTTTAATTTGATACTTCCATATAATTCGTATGGTACTAGCCCTTAAATATTTTCAACAGTGCGGAAAAAATTAATTATTTTCAAATATCCCTAACTGTATAAATATAGAACAACACCATTCATCCTTACAACTGATGTAACTCACCACCACATTTCTTATCTTCCCTAAATACTGGAATCCCTATTCTATTCCTCTTCTGCCTTAATGTGCTTGTGCAAAACATTAACCTAAAGCTATATACAAAGTTAAGATGCTACGAACACTGAACATGTTAACCTTTTTGGATCGATTATAGCTGAGGAATTAGCCCTTATAGTCAGCTTGATATTGGACTTAGAATTGCACAGCTTGATAAGCTTAACGGGAACAAACTTTGATTAACTAAAATCATTTCAAGCGTCGCTCATGTTTGCCAAAAAACTAATTCCATAGTAGATTGCTCTGTTTTTCATTACTTTATATACTAAACATATGTATATACAAAAATATATAAGACATCCAAGTAAATTTTCTTGTTTCCGGTAATTTAAGATATTTTTTAATAATATATGCGCTGATCAAGTTCTTTACAATATTTTTAAGATATGATGACCGATATACACCGCGAAATTACGACCGTTACGATAATCGAGGATATAACGACCGCCATGATTGGAGAGCTACTCCTGATTATCGCGGTACTGGATACGAGAGCCAAGATAAATACTACGACCGATACAATGAAGGATATAACCGAGGTAAGTTATTACCTTTTAGGGTAATTAGGTCGACTACTTATCGAATATTGAATCCATTTCAGACCGCTATGATCGTAATCGCAGCGGAAATGAAGGACGATATTATGACCGAGATCCATACGAAAGATACCCAACCAGAGGAGGATATGACAATAAGAATTACCGCCCTTGGGATGAAACTTACAGGTAATGTATTCACCTCCCGGTATTAACGAGATGCTAATGTAAAAAGGAAGACCAGATATCCTTGAAATGTAATGTATGCAGAGACCTTTTTCTATTAAATATGACCTACTAGCGCTGCCATGTATATATAAGTACCTACATACATAGTAAAAGTTTTCGAATGGTGAAAGCGGTGTAGTTAAGCTTCCTCTATTCATTTTGTGTTTTCTATTTGCTCAGCGAATTGTTAAAGTACAAAAGGCATTCTAGTTCAAGGAGTGCACTACTTACAGGAAATGAGACGTACTGCTAGAGGATTGTGGAGATTTTGCTTTATTTTTTTTTTGTAGTCGTATTTGATATTACAGGAATGTAATATTAAAATTCTGTAGTTTTGAGGTATTCGGATTATGAGCATTGAATTTTTGATAAAGCGTGTGGTTGAGTTAACCATTTCCCGATTTATGTTACCTTATGTCGACTAATAAAAATATTTTAGGTATGGATCATGTATGTAAGGTGCTGAGCTAAGGCGATTTCCACTATACAGCCATAGGGTAAGCTGACTGAGCTAGTTTGTCTGGCTATGCTAGTTTTAAATTAAGTCCACCAGTCGACAGTTTAGGACAATTTGTGACAATTATATTGATATCTTAATTTAACTACAAATATGCTTTGAAATCTAGGAGGCTAGAAAACTGAAGTATAACGCTTTGGATATTATTCAGACCTCATGACTGTCTGGAAAATCGATTTCATTAAATTGATGAATGGGTGATTGAATTTGAATTTATACCTTATTAGAAGTAAAATTGTGCAGAGTTCTTACTTAATGCATCGATTGCTATATTAATACACTTCCGATATCTAATGCATTACATTGTCTGTCTCTGGCTTAAGTTATATAAATTAAACTAAAAGCGCCTCTAAGTTCACTCTTTGCATCTAGAAACTTAAAGCCTCGGATAACTCCGTTGAAGGTGGAATACAAGTTTATTAAATTTATTGTTAAGAATTAAGTATATTAAGTACAATAAGCAAAAATAATTGTATCGTCCGGTTTTTGAAACTGGAACCTTCATAAAAGTGTTGCTGTTTTATTTGTATTTAAAGAAATATTCGTGTTTGTCAATAAAACTCATCATGCATTTCAAAATTTAAACCTTATTTCGCTATATAGAAACTCCTTGACTAAATAATGAATTGTTTATTTATTTCTTTAACTTCTTACAATCTTCTTCGAAATTTGCATCCACGCGTAATGTACCTGCAAACACTAATCAAGATTATTCGAGATTCATTCCATCGTATTACATCGGTGTAATATTTTATCCGAGATTTGCTTTGGGCATATGGCATAATTTCTATTCGAGGATTATTCCGAATATGAGCCAAATTTGAATTTAAGTGACATTGCCTATGCGTACACGTTGCCGTGTTAGGTCACTTTTTGTGGACGAGAGACACTCTCCCCGAGTGTCTCTCTTCTGGAGCAACTTCAGCGTGAGACAACAAAGAATAGCACGTTTCCGTGGCAACGATACTTCGGTTAGATGTACTGATTTTAAATTATTTCTCTATTTAAATATTTTTTTGTTTAAATATCATGTAACAAAATAAAACTAAAAATTAAATAAATTTTGTTCATTGTATTGCTTATTCAACATTTCTTGTTTTAAGGCATAATACCTTTTTATTTGGACTTAGTCCGAAAGTAATGCCACATACGCTAAAAACACATGATTTAAAAAAGTTGGTGTTTACGTTCAAAACCAATGGAGTTATTCCCGGAAAGGAATAATCTTTACACATGAAATAGGATTATCCTCGTTGGTGTTTCGTGCCTTACAGCTATATTGGGAATCACTCTATTTCTTGATGTTTCGAATAAATCTTCAAAAGATATACACTTTTTATGGCCTGCAAAAAATGAGTGATGATTGAGAGACCGTTTTGACAAAGATTTAAGGCCGTGGCTACACTGCATTCGAATGAACAGATCCGCTCCAAATTGAACCCAACAATCTCAATGTTACGCGACGATTACAAAAGCCAATAGAGCTGATTTTATCTGTCTGATAAAAAACGATTCGATGAATTGTCTAGTCAGTTCATAATAAAATGTCTTCAAGCGGTACAGACATTCCTCTTCTATATGCATATGTAACGATTCCTTAATCCGTCAGTTTTCTCTACAAAATAAAGATTATAATATGTATTAAAGTCTTTTCAGTCTTTTCCCACTCAAAAGAGATCACATTGCAGATATAAACACAAATTTAGTCTGGTATAAACAAATTTAGTCTGTAATGACTGGTCAGAAAACCTGTCAGTACAGATTATTCAGTAAATTAGAGGAGTCAGTACGACCTTACACGAGCCTATGTAACTGTCAAACGCTGTCAGTGTGAGTTCTACTGACTCGTGTAATCCCCGAGTAAGGTATGTGCATGGTATAAAGACTACAAGTATGTTTGACAGACAGTCACACAGCAACATGTCACTTATGACATCAGTCAGCAAATATCAAGCCAATCGGAGATTTTTGGATTTATTTAAACTTATGTAAAAGTTTCATGTTTGTTTTGTTTATCCGTTTTGGTATTTTGTTATTATTCAGATTTAAATTTGTTATTCTAAAATAAATTCGACATCTAAAAAACAATTGCTTCACAGAATATGGAATATCAACCTTGACACCATTTCTATATGCTGCTGCAAAGTATGAGCTTTTACTTTCAAGCTGTCCTTATTTTTAGGCTTTTGACATTATTTAAAAAATGATTGGATGATTTCAATAAACAACTTCCTTCTGACAAATTGTAGACCCAGGACCAACACCTTCGCCTTGATTTGCAAGTAAATGGCGTAAATGAAGTTCATCAAAGCTTATTTCTTTTTTGCTCGCACTTGAAGCCTTGCTCGGTTTCGTCCTCTGTTCTTCTTCCCATAGCAAAATTATGTAATAGCTTCCCTATTATCGTGCACCAATTTTCAATGTAATTAAAGTTATATCCGATATTATATCGTTTAAGATTTGTGTAGTAATACTGCAGTCATAATCATAAAATAATGGTTGGTTGGTTCCAATGCTCTAATAATGCTCTTATCACCACGACCTACAGCTTGAAGGACTTATGGCATCGTTTTTGAATCGTATTCAAATGCGGACTTTATATTCATTTCTTCGAAATACAAAAGCGCTGCATTTCATCAAGCTGGCAGGTCTTCATCAGTTTGAGAATATCTGTTTATATGCTTGGTTTAATATTAATTTTGAATGTCCATTGTCTCAATGTAGAGACCCCTGGCAAAGGATAACCTAATTTTATAAAGCTGGCGATATAAACGTAGACCAGTGCAATGTCCAGGTGTAAAGACTGTGTTTGAGATTATTGGATTTTTGCACTTAAACTCAAGTCTTTTAATTTTAGTTTTATTACATTCCATAATCTGAAGCTCTGTGATAATTTCCATGTCAACTCGAAATATGTAATTAATTATTGTTAGATAGATGTAAAATAAACCTAAATGAATGGAAAGTACGCTACTAACTCAGTTTGTGTTTGAAGATTAGCATTTCATTTTATATCGTCTGATTGACCTTTTTCTTGTACCTATGATAGAGCATTGGTTATTAAAAAAAAAAAAAAAACATAGACATTAAACCGAAAGAAAATAAACTTATTTAAGGCGAAAATTAACTCAAGTTGAGTAAGAGCATCGTTAAAAATGTATGTGCTTTTCCTTTCACTGATTCTTTTATATCTCACGGATACTTCTTCAGGCACTGGAGCATTTTATTCGGAATTGCATTCAATCTCAATTTGCTTTTCTTCATTTCACTACAAAGAAGTCTATGACTGACATCTTAGTATCTTAATATATAAAAAAAAAACAAAAAAAAAAAACACGTGTCACTGTGTTCGAACACGTTAATCTCTGAAACCGCCAACCCAATTTCAATGAAATTTTGTGAATGTGTATGACTGGTTTCAACTTGAAATACAGTATAGTTTTGGATGCGATAGGTGGCGTTGTTGCACATAACACAATTAATTTTTAAAAATAATTTTCTCTTTCTGTATTTTTCGGAGTACAACTTATTTTTCTTTTTGTATTCAAAATACTATTACTATTTTGAACGCTATCACGGTAAAAAATCGAATTCTGAAACGGAAGATAACGGAATCTCAACAGAATTAGTAACTTAAATACCTGCGACCTACGTATGTTATATAAAACTATCATAGTAAAAATACATAAAATAAACTAAGACGCTGTGCAATCAGATCAATTGATATCAAAATTTTGATAGCAGTACCGAAAGTAACGAAAGTACCGAGTACCGATTTCAAAGTAACGATTACATACTTCCGATGTAACGAATCACTACTCATAACAATTTCACAAACAAGAAAACATCTTCATCTCAGTTTCAAAGATTTCATGATGAGATATTTGCTGAAGGAAGAAAATCATTTAAAACGTAATGAAAAAGCCTTATTAGCTCAGCAAAACACAGAAGAAAAACAACTAGAAACAGTAACAGTACTACGAAAAATTAATAACTGAAAGTATGCAGTTTTAATTAAAAACTAAACAATTTTGTCAGAGATTGTGGAAACTCGCACTCGGTATATGGTGAAATATAATCATAGAAGAAATCCGTAATACCTTTGCGATTCCTACGATCCATGCGAGTTGCTTAAAAGCTGTTTCAGCTTGATAAGATTGGAGTTAAAACACTTATCGAGAAACTAGATCCTCATTCCAGAAAGAATCCTTTTCGTTCACTTTGAGATTCCCAAATGCTTTGCATTTGCACGGATATAGTTCGTATCAAACTCCAGTCGGGAGTTGTCATATTTTGGCACTTTCGTAGCCAAGTGTGTCGAAACCTATTAAAGGAATAACTGCCCTCATAATTGATTATTTAGTAAGTAGGTGATTTGCGTGAAAATATCAGTTGTTCAGAAAGTAATGGAAACCATTGCGGAATGTACGAAAATTTCATGTTACGTGTTCTTAAAAGAATCCATAAAATAATGTCATGGAGCCACGACAGAATACGAATTTTTAAAATATTTTGTTTTCATTTAAGAAGAAGAAATTTTATCACCACAAAATAACAAAATGTTATTTTATGAAAAATTACAGAATAAGGCCCAATCTAATCGCATCACTTGATAACGGCTCTACCGATTTGGCAAATTTTTCTTTAATGTTCGTAATAGCCCTAATATGGATTTTAGGGAAACGAAAATTTTGTGGGGTCTCTAGCTGTAATTTATGGATATTTTATTGTAATTCATGTAAGCAATGGAACGGACCGAACCTCTTACCCCTTGAGGGACACTTGTTTCAAGATCTATAATTTTTGTTTGATTTGCTTGATATACAATTCAATCATACTTCAAAGCCTACAATTGTTGGAAAAGTATTTTGATGTATAGAGATAGTTGTAGAATCCAGTGCCAGCTGCAACAATTTTAACAAAACGAAATAAAAAATTAACAGCTAACGCTGTGAGCCTAACATTCAGGCAATGTTTATAGCAAATGGACGAGCTTTCTTTTACGTTAGACTGTAATCAGTTTTTCTTCCAAATCTACAGTATATTTGAAATAAGTAAGTAATACAAAAATAATGATATAACTGTTCGAGTAGAGTGAACTTTCAGTGGAATCCAGGAAATCAGAATTGGCCTATTTTTTTTTTTTTTTGTTTTTGAAAAGGATGCTCAGGATGTTGGAAGGCATTGGTACTCAATTGAAATCTGAATAACTCAAAAATAGCTGGAAAATATGTATATTTTGAATTAAATTTTTTGTACACAGTTTTCGTCTAAAAACATGATAAAAAAAATTAGCAATATAATAAACTAACACTTTGGCAAATTCATATTAACATCATTTTAATAGGTACCTACAAGTTTAACACATATCAATTTGTACACTCTACTTACATACATATATATTAACAATAAATATATCTTTATTTTTCGGTGTGCATTGGTAATTAACACAACCTGAATGTTACCGAATGCACTCAAAACACTAATGCAACTTTAATATACACTTGCAACAAGAATAGAGGAACATCCGGTTTTGATAATTCCGGTAGAGGATATTACTTTGCGGGCACACAACCAAACGAACAACCCACAACATCCCATTACAGACCAATACCTTCGACATCACACGGTCGACCATATTCACCGAACTCACAGCCACCACCACGTCCACTATTGCCACCAAACTCATCCTCATCATCATCGACACCCTATGCACCATCATCTTCATCCGGCTCTCCATCAGGGCCACCATCTCATCATTACCAGTATAATAACAGACCACCACGTCCCAATGAGGATTCCAAAGGATATGCAGGGGGTTGGGGCTATGTAAATGATAGAGACAAGCCAAATGACTACAGTGACAGGAACAAGGATACCGAGAGTGAGAGGTAAGCTTTATTTAAATTTTGGGGAGCTTAGATTTCTTATATGAACCTTTCCCTACTTTGGTGAAATTGAAATTTCAAAGTAACCAGCAAAGATCTTTTGGCTTAATCGGATTAAGGACGTGTTTACTAGAAAAGATATTAAAACCTGCCCTTGACAAAATATGTGCGAGTTAAGTTCAGTTCAGTTTCTAAGTATTTAGGAGGCGGTTTATAAAAAATTTAAAAAGAAAAAAAAGGTTCTTGTCTTACTTTTGTCCTCTTAGCAGATACTAGATCAACAACGAATTATGTAATAATAATGAAGCTTAAGACATCCGCGCTTAAATGTCTTCCTAATTTTCGTCCTTAAACAGAATTTAATGGCGAAAGCTTGTTCATTTATGCTTGACCCTTTTTTGGCAAATTTAGAGTTTTGGTATAATTCGCGAAGGATTTGGCTAAAGAGAGGCGAATTATGATATCAATTTCACTTTGCCTTAATTTGGATTAGGAAGAAGTTTACAAACTTTTAAAGAGTTTTATTTATAACCAGTTATCTAACAATTAAAGACTATCTTAATTCATTGACGTCTTAATAACGGCATTCTATATATTATAGACTAAGAACTGGTGACCAAAATACTTACGTCATTTCATAAACAAAATTTTCCACCTTATCATACTCTCTTAACATTATTGATTACTTACTGGGAAGTCTGCCTGGCTTCCAGTGGTGGAGAATGCTGGGAGATGGCCTCGAAGGCCTTAAAAAAATCGGTTAACTTACGTGATTTCATAAAGGCTGAATTGACAGGTGAGAATTATATTTCATGATAAATGGTAAAAACGTCAGTTGGTGGAAAAGTGTTGGCAGACGCTAACAAAGACACGGAAAAATGTGTATAACGTATTTCATACTACGATAGCTCCAGAAGGCTTCAACTTAATGTCCAGAAATCTTGCACACGGACTTTTTTTTTAAAAAAAAAGTAAATTTAGGTTCGAAAATGGGACCAATCGTGCAACTCCTTCGTAGAGTTTCCATTCAAAAATTGCGTTTTTAGCTATATATTAGGGCACTGCCCAAGAACACATAGACATAGAGAGTTGAAATTTGGTGTGGGGTATTTTCATAGTAATGTCAAATTACTAGTTCAAAAATAAACTAAATCGGTCAAC